>JASDQU010309618.1:30309-57395 GCA_032191745.1 Picea mariana
ACATTTAATGAGGGGGGGGGGGGGTCCGGAATTTAAAATAAAGACCATGCCAATCTGAACGGACCACTGACGAGGATCTAAATCAATGGCCTGAATTGAATTCCGGACCCCCCCGGGCGTTCTACATTTAACGAGGGGGGGTTCGGAATACCGCCCTCCCGCCAAAAAACCATTTTTTTCCAAAATTTACCATTTTTTGCCTATTTTACCATGTCATCTTCCAGACCATTTTTTTGGAAAACGGAGATGAATTTTAAAAATCCGAGAGAGGTTTTTTCTCAGCACGGGCTGAGGAACAAAAACCTCTTTCATTTTTTTCAACGGAGTCACGAGTAGAGAGAATAGAAGACATATTCGAGTCCTATTTTTCCAGAGTTTCCATTTTTTGTTTCAGTCTCGATCTTTCAGGAGCTGTCACGGCCAGCTGGGGACGAATTTGGCGAAACCGAGGGAGGTTTTTGTCCAGAACATGCCCATATACAATAAACTCCTTCAGTTTCCTCCCAGGTGTCATAATTGAAGAGAAAGTCACGTCTGATCGGACCCATGTTTCGCAGAAAAACGGTCTATTTTTCATGGCAGAAAACTCCGAATTTTGTGGGAGTGGTGGCTATTTTTGGCCGAGGCGGTTAAAATGACTCTCGGAACTTGATGAGGTGATATACCCTATTTATTGAGATGATTTTAATGTAAAAGGGTTCGACCTGTGAGGTTCCGGGAGGGGATTGTGGGTTATGTATGACCAGAGAACCTTTTTCTTCTCTGTAACTTTTAGATGATCAATTCAGAGATGTGCAAGCTATTCTCAGGATTCTTGTGTAGAGATATTGGTGGCGTTTTTTTGCTTTGTTAATGTATTTCTTGAATTCTTTACAATTTTTTTTCATTTCTTATTACCATAAGGAAAGTAATAGGGGCAGAATTTATTATCAGATACTCTACCTCTCAGCTTGTGGTGATCTTTATGTTTATCTTCTAAAGGCTAGTTTAGGAATTCTTAACTGCTCCTGTGCCTGGTTTTTTCCTCAGCTATTTCTCCCTCTAATCCACGCCATTAAAATTAAATCAATCCAATGTTTTTTCTACCTTTCCCTGTGTAACAGTCTTGTCCATATCTGAGATGTGAATCCCATTGGTTACAATGCAGACCCCATTTTCCCAATGGATCTCCTTGCTGTTCCACATCAAACATTTAAAAACCCCAACCCATGTTCTTTATAACTAGCCTAATACCTCTTCAAACAAATCTATATCAGACAGAGAGATCCCTCTCTGAGTCTTGGAGGGATAGATTCAAGACTCGAAGTGGTTTTGATGTTGCCTCTGTGACTGCCTCACAGCCTTGGGAAAATTACAGAATGCTAACACGGTCCACGATCTGAATGAATCAATAGTCCAGATATTTTCACGATCTCACATCTCGCTATTCCTTGGATGGAGGCTCTCGTCACTCCAAGTTGTGATAGGCGAAAATTCGAGATGGAGCTCAGATTGATGGTCCATTTTCTAGGTGATTTGACGGTCTTGATCTTTTCATGATCTCGCATCTCGCGGTTCCTTATATGTGGGTTCTTGTCACTCCAAGTCGCGATAGGCGAAGCTCCGAGATGGAGCTCAGATCAACGGTCCTTGTTCTTGGTGACTTGATGGTCCTGATCTTTTCATGATCTCGCATCTCGCTGATCCTTAGATGGATATTCTCGTCACTCCAAGTCTCGATAGGTGAAGCTCTGAGATGGAGCTCAGATCAACGGTCCTCATTCTTGGTGATCTAACAGTCTTGATCTTTTCATGATCTCACATCTTCGTGATTTCGCCGCTTCACGATTTTGTCCACCTTCATGATTTCGCTGCTTCACGATTTCGCCACTTCACCGTGTAATGAACATGCAGGTCCTCCCTGATCCAACAATGGATGTACCCCGCACTTAGATCAGACGCCCGAGATCTATTCTCATCTACTGTGTGCTACTCCTCTCTGAATTCATATCTAACGGTCATTGGGGATTCTGAATAAGATCCAATGTTCACTATTGCTCCTCCTCTTCCATTATCACTGTTCTTGCCATCGTTGTTCTTTCCATCAATGACAAGCTTACTCTCAGCTGTAAACCTTCCAACAGATACAAGTTTATATAATCTCAAGGTTGTGAAATTTGAGGATGTATTTTTGTATATAACAAGTTTACATAATATTAAAGTTATGAAGTTTAGGGGTGCATATTTGGATTAAACAAGTTTTCATAACATCATGGTTGCGAAATTTGAAGGATGCATATTTGGATTTTACAAGTTTGCATGACATCATGATTTCAAAGTTTCAGGATGTGTATTTAGGCTTTACAAGTTTGCATAATTTCACAATTGAATACACATATTTTGACTTTACAATTTTCATAACATCATAAGTTTGCATTATATCAAGGTTGTAATGTTTGAGATGCACTTTTAGACTTCACAAGTTTGCATCACTATTGTAAATTTTATGGATGCATAATTTAACCTAACATCAAGGTTGTAAAGTTTGAGGATGCATATTTAGATTTAACAAGTTCACATAACATCAAGATTGTGGGTTGTAAATTCTAAAATTGCATATTTTAGTAAATTTCAAGTTTTTCAATTAGGTTTAGCTTGGGTGGTTAGTGTTAGCTCCCAAAATGAACCCGTCCCTTTGGTCGCATTTTTGTGGTGGATAGCATGGATATTGGTAGTTTTCTCAATTCATTTTTGAATTTTTCTAGCTGCAAAGCTTAGGTTTTGGTTTTTTCTTTAGAAATAAAGATCACCCACAAAAGTCCTCTGTTCAAAATTTTCATAAATTACTTTCAACAGCTAACGTGTGTTTAGAAGATGAGTGTTAGCTGCTGAAAGCGATGACTTTCAACAGCTAGGGAGCAGTTCTCATAGGCCTGTGCGCTGGTGAAAGTGTCGAACTCCAAAATATCCAAAGAAGCAGTGTCGCGGGTCGTGCGCTGAGGAAAGTGGAGACTTTCCACAGCTACGGAGCAGTTCTTTCAAGGTCTTGCTCCAAGTTTCAAATCTATAATTCATCAAATGCGCAATATGAAGTGGCAGAGGGAGAGAAAACACAGGTATCAATCTTGCAGTAAAAACACAGAGCCAACGCAGAGAAAGCGAGCCCTACTGATGAGAATGCCAGTCCTCCCATCGTGGATAAAGCTATCGGTGGAGCTATTCCTGATGCGCTCTCCACGAATGCAAATGTTGCTCAGAGAGAGTCGGAGTCTATTTCTCGCAAGTCATTGCAGGTGAATGCCCAGAAATTTGAGTTCCAGGTAGAGGTTTCAAGGATGCATGTGTTCGCCCAGTGAATGGTTGTTTTTGTAGTTATAAGAGGCAGGACCATTCAAATCGTATAGTGTCTGTTCCATTTTCCAGCTCAACTCCCAGTTGACAAAGATGAGAAACTACCTGTTTCTAGAATTATTAGTGGCCATAAGGGTTATGTCTCTTCTTGTTAATATGTTCCGGATGGAGATATACATTTAATAACTGGCTCTAGTGATCTGACATGCATTCAGTGGGATGTAGCAACAGGTCAAAGGCTTGCTATCTTTGGAAGAGAATTTCCCTTGCGTCCCACTGCTGATGCCATGAGTGTATCCATCAGTGCAACAAACCCCAAGGAATTTGTTTCGGGCTCTTGTGATATGACAACCCGCTTATGGGACACACGTATTGCTAGCAGGGCCATTCGAACCTTTCATGGACACGAGGCAGACGTGAATACTGTGAAATATTTTCCTGATGGACTAAGATTTGGAATTGGCTCAGATGATGGTACCTGTAGGCTATTTAATATATGAATAGGGAACCAGCTGCAAGTTTATAATCATCCTCGTTTGGTAGGCTTCTATCTGCAGGATATTCTAATGAGAACTGTTGGACTGATCTTGATTACTGCAAACAAAATGGGTTTCAGTATCCTGCGTTAAAAACGCTTGCTGAGAAAGCAGCTTGGGATTTTGCCAAAGAGGTTGGTTGGAGGTGGTTATTACCAATCCTGAAACTGTGATGGGACTGATTCTGCCACCAGCAATCAATGCCAGTATGGCCATGTTTCTTCAACTTTTTCAAGGTAACACAAAAGGATATCATAATTTTTACATAGGCTGCATTCAAGAAAAACAATGAAGATCCAAATTGGTGCTACGAAAATTTTATAAATACAAGGGTGCTGACAATGTGAAACAACAACTAGTTCGCATCATGACAAGATACAACCTCAAGTTGTGTAGCACTAATTTTAAAAGTCACAAGTACTATATAAATATAAGGAAGGCAATGCTCGCAGGCTATTTCACGCAGGTAACTCAACACATGCAAATTCCACTATTATATGTAGGTGCTATAATTGGGAACAGATCAAGATGCAAATGCCTCGAGTATAATTATGGGTGCAACATTAGCACGAGTCCAAGTAACTTCCCAAAAAATTAAGAAATTCAAAGAGCACTTCCAGGAACTTTTTGAAAGACAAGTGGCAGTTTATCCCAGATCTGAAGGGCAGAGTATCCCAACTTTCGAGAATTACAGGGAACAAGTATGCACATGGCAGAGTTCTCCAATTTTCCAGTAGAAATGACAAATGAAATATGATGGTTTAGTTGGAAAATTCTACATGGCAGTTGATCGATGAGAAGATTACATCCAGATTTCGAATCAATCAACTCCAGATTTTTAGATATCTTTCAAACAGAGCAGCTGTCGAAGAATTAGTTTAGATATGGTTTTAATTTCCTTTTATAAAAGATCTGTTCTTTAGAGTTAACAATTAGTTTATTACTTTGTTATTTTTAGTATCTTAGATCCCTTTTCATAGGATCTAATCTCTATATTGTAAATGCTATAAAGCCTGGGAATTAAGTCTGGGTCATGGGGTCAGTTTTTGGATACAGAAATTCTCTATTGTACATAGGCTTTTGATGATAATACTAAATCACAGGTTCCTTTCTATTTTGATGTCAGTTTCCCACATTTCTTCTATACTGTTATCTGTGTTGTCAAGCCTTTAATGACTGTCATCTTATTATTTGGATCATAACCTGATAATTAGTTTCTTCATTGCTAATTAGACCCTACTTTGTACTGGTTTATTAGCAATCTGTTCTTCATCCACCTTAAAGTTATTTGCCGATTATCAATCTTAGAGAGCACTGGCTCATTTGATTACCGTCTTAACTGTCTAAATGCAATATTTGAATTGAGTTATCCCATTGATCCATTTTTACTTGAAGTTACCAAGAACCTTTGGTCTACAACCACAAAGGGTTTCTTGGAGTGATAACAGTTAGGAGGAACGGTTGTTATCCTCCCCACCTAGGTTCAATTCTTGACAGTGACATGTTGAACACTTAACGAGTATATTATTGTAATGGATTTTAGCCTTGTTGTTGATAGGACTTGTGTATTGAATATTCTATGGTTTACCTTGGGTACCATCCTTGAAATGAGGGGAAGTACTCGTGGGTTTTCCCCAAGATTTGTATAAAAAAATTCAATTGAGCTTAACTTGGGTGGTTGGGAGGAATGAATGTTTTTTTTTACAAGAATGACTATTTTTATATTAAAAAAACATTGTTTTCAAGAAGAGAAACAAAAAATTATAGAGGTTCAATAGAGCTTTTAATATAAAAAAGATAGACAAAATTAACTTATGTAAGAGGAAAGGGTCCAACTTAAATTTTTTCCCACTTCTACTATGTTTACTGGTATAAATATTGATAAAGGAACCTTGAACAAATTGAAACTTACATTGCATAGAAAGAAGAAGACTGTAGTTTTAATTCAAAGTCTATTAATCCTTGAGTGTTGTCATCCTGAGTTAAATTTATTTCTTCTTGTTGAATAGTTGKCGACACTGCTTCGTTGCTGGAGCCTATTGAACTTTGGGTGATTTGACCTATGAGACAATGCCTGAGAAGTTGGTTTTCCTTTCTCAATTTATCCATTTCTTCACTTTGGTTGGCATGTGTTTGGAATATACACTGCATCTCCTTGTCTTTTGTGTCATTAATTTTTGTTTGATAATATCTAAGGGAGATAAGATATTTTTTCCAGCTAATTTATTTGTTTACTAAGAAAATGAGGGATAAATTCATCCACAATAGTATTCCTAGGAGAACCCTTGTGCCACATGGGGATGCGTTATATAGTAGACATATTATTACCAACAACTACATGAAAACCAAATGATATAGAAGTCAATAACAGGTTGGGGGGTATGATACCCATGGAAATGATAGCATGCCCGAGAGATTGATAACCAGAGGAAGAGAAGCTGAAAATTTTAAACAAGATGGATTGTTGGGAAAATGAACTCACCTTGGGAAAGAAAATGCTTCTCGGAGGTCACTGAAAGGAGCAAAAAATATCTGAGGAAATGAAGATGAATCGAGACTGAAATAACCTAGAGCTTGTGAAGAAGAGCAAAGAGGTCCTCCTACCGCTACCTCAGAATGTCCTAGAATTCCATGAGGAAAAACCCATAACACAAACCTGATCCAAGGCTAGCCCAAATAACTAGCTATGAGAGGCCATCTCCACACAGGGAAGGGAAATCCTACATCCAACAATAATGTTAATTAGGGAGGATTGATAGTGGGAGAGATGGGGATGATTAGATTGAAGGGAAATCGTACACATGAGGAATAAAGTTGGAGAGATCGTAAGGGCACTTGGTAGCTCGAGAGAGAGGGAGAGGACATGAGTTATTATTACATTCAGTAAATCAAAGGGTTTGGAAAAAAAATAAATTCGTATAGTTTTTCTAGAAACATAATGAGCGAGTTTGTAGTCATGCAATCCAAGTTTATGGTGGGTAGAACAAGGTTTCTTCACAAATTAGGCATAAAATTCCAAGCCTAAGAAGGGAGGATTTGTTTTCTAATTCAATGGATCTTGTGTTATTTCCCCTTAGAATGTGATAGGTGTGGATTTCGTCGAAATTTTCCATCTCTTGAAAAATACATAGAAATGTGCATTTGTCCTTTCCTATTACTTTGCTGCAATGATCCCTGGTGGCTTTGATGACAATCTTAGAATATCCCAAGACTACTAGGGATTTTATTTGTTCCTTATTGGCTAGTCAGAGACCCATGAATAAAGAAAGGGACTCAACCCAATTGTTTGTAGCATGGCCCAATCAACATGAAAATGCTAGTTTCTTAGATCCATCAGGATCAAGAAAGATCCCCCCACTCGTTCCTCCCCATAAAAAAATTGAAGGACATGGTGATGGGATTTGATCCACTTATATGTGCATGGGTCACGATATCATTTAATATGATATCTCTAGGTGCAACCACACATTCAACCACTACCTCAAGGTTCCCCCATGGCTTTAGGATAGGCCCTCATGGGAATTGAACCTTTCTCAATAGTGAAAAACTCCTCACTTTCCACCATTGAATCCAACCCCTTTTAGGCGTAAATTTGAAGGATGTGGGGGTGGCCTTTGATCCAGTTATGTGTGCACGGGTCACGATACTATTTAATATAATATATATGGGTGCAACCACACATTCGACCAATACCTCAAGGTTCCCCCATGACTCCAAGATAGACCCCCATGGGAATTGAACCTTTCCCAACAGTGAAACACTACTCACTTTCCACCATTGGGTCTAACCCCTTTGGGCATTGGGATGAATGATTGTTATTCTCCCCACCCAGGTTCATTTACGGCAAGTGAAATGTTGAGCTCATAACAAGTATATTGTTGTAATGGATTTGAGACCTATTTTTGAAAGATCTCATGCCTTGAAGATTTTAGGGTTTACCCTAGGTACCTATTGTGAGTGGGAAATCCCCCTACAGACTAGAACTTAGGGTTTTATTATGCATGCATAAAAGACCTAAATATTCCTACTTTCTACTATCATCCCGGACCTAATCCCCATTATTCTTAAGCAAATACGTAGTTAAGAAGATCAAGTGAGCATACCTTATTTCGGGTGTTTGATATCGATCCTTCTTCACACTTGATCACTCTTTGATTGCAGCTCTCCTCCCAAGACTGACCTGCATTCACACAAGACAAACAAAGAACTCCACATGCATTTGATATATAGATTAATGGGTTAGAGATTCAATAAACATGTATGCAATAAACCATGAAAACCTCATATGGTGGGATGGGAAAAGTACTTCTTTATTATTAACTTCAACAAATCAACTTACAATGATGAAGCCGACCACTGCTCCATGAACCTGGTCTTGGGATCCTCTTCAATTGTCCTCCAACTTCTTTTCTCTATCTTTCTCTTTGCACAAGGATGGCTAAAGGGTTGGGACAAAGGGAATGCACAATCGGGTATATTTTCTTTACTATGATTCTCCTCTTCCAAATGGGACCCCTACCCCTTCTTTTATAGGCTAGAAGAAGATATGTATTTGGTCAAACCCTCGGCCATGCATGGACGGAAGGTTTAGTTAACTCACCCAAAGATGTGTGTTTCGTCAGCAACTTTCCTTTTTTCATGCTTTTGTAGGTACACACGGGCTGTCTTGGGTCAGCTAGCATGTACACGCATGTAGTATGGAGTAGTGCATGTCGGCCTTTATAAAAAGTGTTTTTAAGAAGAGTTGTTCAACAGTGTTTTGACAAAGAAGGAATCTGAGATGGCCTGATGCCAGGTAAGCATGTCAGGTGAAAATTAGGGTTATAACATATGCCCCCTAATGTGTGAGGTCAGAAGAGCATCTGATGGCCGAAATACATTAACAATCTTCACCAATGTGCCGAACAAGTGAGCCCATGGACCAAAAATCAGGAGGTGCCATCTGCAAAAAATAACAATTGTCTCACTGAGGCAGGCATACCCATGCTCGGGATAAAATGAAATCATGGATACCAATAAAATACACTATAGATCCATGTCATATAACTATATAAAGTGTAGCCATGAGCAATACACAATGGAGCTACATCTCAAAATCAAAAAGATATATGTGTAGAGTATCCATCTTCTTAGAAGCTGCTAAGGCCTAATGGCTGGAGATGAGGTCTTCAGAGCTCGAGCAACAACTTCAAAATATTCAAAACTTGGGTAGGAGTGTAACATGAGTGTACGACTTCACTACCCAGAGGTCTTCGATGGCTCATCGGTCATGGACTAGAGAATCTTGATGATTAGAATGAAGGCTTCATTGATTTCGAACAAAGACTTGATTGGACATTCAGGATGGTCGGGTATGAGGGAAAGAGACAAACTGTAGAGGGGCCGACTCAGGCTTGGTAAAAACTTCCCTTGAACAACAACATGACAAATGATGAGACTCAGGCAGCATGGCATTAACATAAGTTTACGAGGCAGGAGGCAACACAAACTCTCCATATGTTTGGAAGAATAACCAAATGGTAGGAGGACACAACTCTATGTAGCGAGAACAACTTCCTAAGGTTGTATTAACTCCCAAAGTTTGACAAACAAATGAAAATATGTGCTTTATCCAAGGGCGACTCATTATGCTGCCAATAAAGAAAATACTTTTCCCTTCCTCTTTTTGGGGTATATTTGATTTTTTTTTTTTGTCTTTTTCAATAATTTTTGGAAAAAGAATAAAAGAATATTATGTTACAAAGGAGGAATGAGTGTTGCAAACATACTAGTTTAGGGCACAGGGACAAGACTGATGTTCAGAGTAAGGACACTCGGGAAAAATCCTCCAGGGGCCAAAGGTGCCAAGACGCAAAGGCAAAGTGCTACAGGTCTTGCATATAAGGCATGCTTTAGATGGTTCAATTGAGAGAAACATGGAGCTGGCATTAGGCCAAAGACGTGGGTATGCAAATGCGATTAATAAAACACACAATAGTAATGTCCTTCAATGTGAGTTTAACGAGCCTAGAGAAGGTAATCTCGACGATTTTTCATGTTTAGAGAGTCTGAAAAAATGTAAAAGGAGACTCCACTGGGGTAAATTTTTCGAAGGTAGTCTAGTTGGCTCAAAAAAGGGGTAAACTAGCACCGACAAGATGTCTATTCAAAACCATTTTAACGAGTGTGATAAAGACAAGATCACTCAGCCATTTTTTCATTTTTAAGGAGTCTGAAAAAATCTTAACTATGGACTCCGTCAGAAATGTTCTTCTGGACCATTTTAACGAGTGTGAAAGAATAAGGTCACTCAACGATCTTTTCAATTTTAGGGAGTCTGAAAAGAGCTTAATGATGGACTCTGTGGGGGTTCCTTTTTCATAAATTTAGTCCCTCAGGCCCGAAAAAGGGTTAAAATGATACCTGAAAGTACTCTTCTAGAGAACTGAAGTTCCTTAGAGTATACCTTTGTTCGTACAGTTGATCGTCTGGACCGAAAAAGGGGTAAACTACCGCCAGACATATGTGACTTCAAATTTCAGTTTAACGAGTGTGAAAGGCCATAAGATCACTCGACAATCTTTTCATGTTTAGAGGGTATGAAAAGGGCTTAAAAGAAGACCCGTTATGTCTTTTGGGAGTCCCAAGGGTGAGGTCAAAAGTGAAAAGGAATCATACAAATGAGGCTCAAACTCATAATCAAGAAAAACAACAAGGACTCCTGAGCCTACAGTGATTAGAGACAGCATGGTCACCATAATGCAACTAGGATCTACCTAGGGCATCCATGTTCTGGTAAGATCTACCACCAACTCGTGACACTTCTAAAGAAACAATGATGGTTCCGTGTCACAACCTGATGGGATCGATCCTATGGCAAAGGGATAAAGACAACGAGATACAAAAGTCAGGGTGGAAACCTAACCTACATGCTCAAGTTGATCATCTGAGATTTTTCCACGGATCGTCAAAAGTTACCCAAAACTCCAAAAAAAAATTTCTGATACCCGATCATACCCTTCCAATGCAACTCCTGAATCACTCTAAATGGATTTTGGTTTAAAGAAAATGATAAGGGGGGCCAAAAAAGTGACAAAAAGAGGCCAAAAAGTCTATAAATAGAAGCTGATAGCTCATTATCACCATTGCTGATTTGGAAATTGACTCTGGAGCCAAAAAACCTCTTTGATAAAAGTGGTGATTCCGAGAGCTACAGTGGACAAAACGACCATCTGTCTGGACCAAGTAAGTATAAACTTTCTCATTTTTCCATTTAAATCTTTATTTATGCTTTGGCTTTCAAGTTTTGGGGGGGCGTTGACCTTCAAAAGGTCGACCCTAGCTCCACGCGGTCTATCTTAGGATAGGCCGTGTGTACATTTGGGTAGAGTAAAAATTACACGCGTGTACACACGAAATTCAACATTATAGCCCGTGTGGACCCCCTTATTGAATGAAAAAAATTTAAAAAACAAGGGTTAACCCTCTTAAAGTTGGTGTTTTGCAGGATGTATGTTCACTGGAGGGAATAAGAGCATGAGGAGGTTAGTGAGTTGGTCGGGGAAGACCCTAATGTGGTGGCCACCTTAATGCAATGTGGGCTACTCAAGTTCTTCTTATGTCCTTTTATGCGGGCACAACCTAGGCTACTGAATACCTTGGTTGATTATTGGCATCCTGATGCAAAGGCCTTTATGTTAGAGGGGCAGTCACTGGTGCCCATGATAGAGGACATATATTTTTTGACTGGCCTCTCTAGGAGAGGGGAAACAGTCAACTTCCAGACATTTCCTTCAGGGCTGCATAACATAGCGGAATTGATAGGACTTTACTGTGAAGCTGGTATAGATCAATCAAGCTCAGAGGTGCCCATAAGTAAGATTACTGACTTATCGCTGCAGGCGATTGTGTTTCTTATTGGGCGTATGACTGGTTTTGTGGCTCTACATCAGGCGTCCTGTGCACAGATGAACTGTGCAGTCCAATGCTTAAATGCACAAATATTTGACTGGAGCACTACACTGCTAGATTGTATGAAGAGGCAGTTGACAGATTACCAGTCGCGGACACAGAGGAACTTTGGGTTCGAGACCATTCTATGCTCTTTCTTCTTTGAAAGAGTTCCAAGCTTCAGTCCTTGAGTAGTGGTACAAGGACATCAGATCTCTCTTCCTGCAGTTTGTAGACGGGAAATCTTACTGCCACGACAGGGTGGTGGAAGGACCAATGAGTCCTTCGATGATGATTTCTTCACTTGGTTGTCGCGAAAGATCCCAGTCATAGAGGATTACCCTTATGCTGGGATTGATTTCTCGAGAGATCCTGAGATATCAGTACCTCCTGGTTAGGAGCGAGGAGAGATGGGTAAGTTTACATCATTGTTTTGTTGTTTGTGAAACATATGTAATTTTTATGTTGTTTTTTTTATATATCAATTTTTTTTTTTACACCAGAGTTTTTTGACGGATATGTGTCTTTTGTGTGCAGATGTGGGACCAGTACGACCTGCAGACTATGCATGGAACAAGCGTCATCCTCAGCCAGGGGTCGCACCTGCCGCCGCAAGGGGACTAGCAGCAGCAGGAGAGCTTCCAGCCGGGGAGGTTGAGAGAGTGTTGGGACGAGTCGAGTGAAACTTTACTTCGCTCACCCGCACAGTCCCTATGGTAGAGATTGAGGATCTTCCACCATCTATGTAGCCTCATGTAGTGGGGGCACCATGGACGTGGGTCCAATTGTTTCAGCGTTTGGCAAACACTGTTGATCAGTACAACAGGGCCCATAGGCCCTGACCTTAGTTAGACTTTTCAGGTTTCGAGAGCACTACTTGTATATAGTTTTTGAAGGCATAAGCCCCATGACTCGTTATTGGTCATACTTTTGAGGCTCTTGCGTCCACCTATGTACTCTGGTGACTATGATATTATATATGGATTTTTATGTCTTTTTGTGTCTTATGGATCATTTTTTCCTTTAAAAATGTATTTACATGCTTATGTGTATGTCCTTTCATATGTGTGCGAGATGCCAATCTAAAATTTGATTAGATAGAGTATCCGTAATTTGGTTTAATCTCCTAGGAACATGAAAATAAGTAATAGAATCAAATCTTCGTTCTAGGAGACGTACCCTAAGGAATTGTTGGTGTAAAGTCGGATCATGAACACGATATACTCTATTTAATTGAGACACAACCAACTGAGCATCGAGATAGACTCGGATATGAAAGATACCAAATGACAGGGCATCACGAAGCAACTCAATAACTGCACTATACTCGGAGACATTGTTTGTGGTGTCACCTAAGCATATACCTCTGGAAGATAATAACTCGCCTCGAGGTGTAAAAATTACCCAAGCTGCAGAGGAAAGCCTCCGAGTGTGCTGGCTAGCACCGTCTGCGTATCCAATGAGCACCTCATATTCACTTGACATCTGCCATAGTGACAAAAGATAACATCAAAAATGACATGTCCATACTACTAAAAGAAACTAGAAAGTAATAGTACAAAGACTATACATATGTTACAAGAAGTTACCCATGGTGACCTGCCTATGAGTAATACTTCTTGAGGTAGAGCCCATTTCTAGGCTCTGCCAAAGCATTCCCTTCAAAGTCAACCAGACGATAAGCGCCCTTTTTTAGAACCTCTTTTATGATGAAAGGTCCGAACCACATAGGTTTGAATTTTCCTGCCCCCAGGGGGTCTCTATCTTGGTCATAGACCAGGACAAGGTCGCCTTCAGAGAAAATCCAAGGATGAACGGACCTATCATACTGAAATTTGACTTTATGTTTGTTAGCCTAATTTGCCAGGGCCTCATCACGATGCTACTCATTGAGCCACTCAAGGTATAATAACCATTCTTCAAGTGGAGAAGTATCTGGCAATAATTGTATTGCCAACTTTAGGGACGGGATTTGACATTCGATAGGCAAAACTGCTTCCAGCTCGTAAATGAGTTGAAAAGGTGAGAAACTGGTGGCAGTCTTAATAGATGTTCAGTAATCCCATAATGTCGAGTACAACATCAAATGCCAATTTGACTTGTCTGAGTTGATCGTTCACTGTAGGATGGTCTTAAGAGATTTATTTACAGCTTCCACCTGACCATTTGCTTGGGGGTAGTAGGGTGATGAATGTTCTTGCCGTAACTCAAGATTTGACTTTAACTCGGTCATCATCTAGTTCTAAAAGTAACTGCCATGGTCAGTGACAATCTCTCTTGGTATGTCGAACCTAGATATTATCTGGTTGAATAAAAATAGAGCCGCAGTCTCTCCATCATCTTTAAACATTGGCATAGCTTTGATCCACTTCGTGAAGTTGTCTACGACTACGATGATATAATGGTGCCCCCTTGCTGAAGGAGGGTTGCATGTAGTGTAATCAATCCCCCACTTGGTGAAGGGACCAACTGTGATGACAAGAAACATGGGAGCGGGATGTGCCCTCATCTTCCGAGAGAAGATATAGCACGGGTGGCACTTCTTGATCGATTCGATACAATCTTTGATTAGTGTCATCCAAAAGTAACCTACGTGTAAAATCTTTTGGGCTGTTGCCAACCTAGACAAATGACCACCACACACTTTGGTATGGCAATCGTTAAGCACGATAACTGCTTCTTTGTGAGTGAGACATCGACGCAGGATGCAGTCTTTACCTCTTCGATACAACGTATCCTCGAATATGAGATAATTCTTAGCCTGATGGCATATACGTCGATGCTCATCATGAGAATCAGAGGTGGGGCACTTCAAATTTTGGATATAGATAAGTATATCTCCATACCAGGGATCCAAAGATGTGATCAAAAACATATCTCCTCTGATAGGCGACTCTTCAGGCACAACATCACCTGACTCAACTGAAAGTTCTGAAATGAGTTCTGTGAAGACCAGTGACTTTTTGGATTTCACTGAAATGAAATCCAAGTCAAACTCCTGGAGGATGATGATCCATATATCGATCTTTCTGTCTATTACCCGTCATGTCAACATGTACTAGAATGGATTCACGACAACAATGACAATGGTCTTGCGAAACAAAACATAATGACGGAACTGTTGAACAACATGGACTGCTACCAACACAAGTTTTTTGATATGAGAATAATTGAGTTCCGGTCCTATGAGGCCTCGTCTACGGTAATAAATCACATATTCTGAGAACAAGTCATCTTCCTGAACTAAGACCACGCCGATGGTTGACTCTGTTGTAGCCAGTTATAATAAGAAATCTTTGTTATAGTTAGGTGGCCTAAGCAGAGAGGCAGTCATGAGGGCATGTTTCAATGCGTCGAAAGAGCATTGAGTGGCATCGTCCCAATGAAAAGGAACATCTTTCTTCAGTAAGCGCATAAATCCCTTTGTGATCTCGACATAGTTGACGGTGAAACGTCTTAAAAAATTCGCCTTGCCCTGTAGACTCTAAAGTTGAAGGATTGTTCGTGGGAGAGGCAACTGAATTATTTCTTCAACCTTGAGAGGATCAACCATGATCCCTATTGTTGACACTATGAAACCTAACACACGTCCTGATGTTATGCAAAAGCTGCACTTGTTTGGATTCAAGCGAATCCGGAAGTAGCAACAATGCTTAAAGATAAGTTGAATGTGCATGGGATGATCCATTCTCTTCTGAGATCGAGATAATAAATCATATAAATAGGCCTCGACTATATGCTTGAGGTCATGGAAAGAAAAAGACATGGCCCACTGAAAGGTTGCTCCAACATTTTTGAGACCAAAAGGCATCTTACGATACATGAATGTACCCCATGAACAAATGAATGTCGTTTTGTGCTGGTCTTCGAGTTTGATTTGTATTTGATTATATCCTGAAAAACCATCCATGAAAGAGAAGGCCTCGCAACCCGCACATTCATCAATTATCTGGTCGATGAATGGTGTGGGAAAGTTATCTTTTGGACAGGCCTTGTTCAAATCATGGAATTCTGTACATACACAAATCGTGCCTTGTTTTTTATTGACCGACACAGGATTTGACACCCATTGGGTCAAATGGATAGGATAGATAGAACCGGCCTTTAGCAGTTTCTCAACTTCAACCTTAATGGCCGCTGCTTTCCTGGGATTAACTGGATGAAGCTTCTACCAAACAGGCTTGGCATCTGGATAAGTTGTGATTTCATGTTCGACTATTTTTAGATCAATCCCTGGTATTTCCTCGTAAGACCAAGGGAAAACGTCACAGAATTATTTAAATAGATCTGTGTATATTTGAATCTCTCTGGGGGAGAAATCAACTCCAATGAAAAAATTCTCCACGACTCCAGGGGTTTTGGAGATATTGATCGGTATGGTTTCAGTGATGGTTTCCATATTACCCTCATCATAGACCTCGTGTGTAGCTAAGGGATTAATAGGACAAGAAATATCTCCAGTCATAGTCAAGGTGAATTCTCCAGCTTTGATTCTGCTTAATTCTGGGAGGAAGTATGATCTATGATGAAGATCATCCCATGTTTTTTCTAGACTAGTCATTGCTTCAATTACTACTTTGTCAGAGGGAAAGACTAAGTCTAATGAATCGGTGTTAGCGAGAGAACCTTGAAGCCAAATAGGCTCTAGAAGCGGATCTAACTCTTGTGCAGGAGTTAGATTTGTGTTGGCTGAAGCTTGCTGGACTAAAGAGTATGCTACTTCAGCTGTGAACAAGGGCATGGACATGCCCGGGTTCCCTGTCCCATCCATCGTGGCTGACGGGGAAGGAAGTATCCACAGATCATTGAAGTAAGTCATGCAAAATGATGAAACTTGGAAAATCTCAACCTTATGGTGGTCAGATATGAACTTGACATCACCTTGAGGGGGTGGGTAATCGAAGGTAACCATCAAAGATGGGCACAAACCAGCCCCTACGTTGACTACACCTGGTTGAGGATTATCAATCATTGGGATCGAGGAAACCCCTAATGAAGGGTTAGGTCTGGAGAAAGACGATTGATCAATGGTCACTATCCGATCCTCGTATGGAAACAACAAGACCCAGAAAACTGTAGCAACCACTGCTTGCATGGCATAAGTCCAACTCCTTCCTTACAAGATATTGTAGTCGAGGGATGCGTCAACTACTTCTACCTCGACGCATATGGTCTTCCCTCCTAAATGCACAGGGAAAGAGGGAATGATACCATGTGGTCGGAATGAACAATAGTTGAAAGTAGTCCGAAAAGTAGGTGACGGAGACAAAACGGGTTGGCCAATGGCCTTCCAACATGCCAATGACATAACACATGTCGAGGCGCCCTCATCAACCACCGTGTGGAAAATATTTCGAGTAAATGCTTTCATGGGGTGAGTCACTACTATCTGAAACACTACATGGTAAGGCAAATAAGGTTTTCATTTAGTTGTATCTAGCATGATGGTACTCGTATTACAAGTCTCGGTAGATCCTAAAGCGGTTAACAAAGATTTCCTCTAGGAAGGGCAGCTTTGGAGGACCTCCAAAGTTGACATTGCATAAGGGGTTTGAGACAAATCCTCCACCACAGAATAGTTCTAGGTGACCCTTGCATTTGGGTTGTGAGAAGCATTTTTGAACACGCCTTTTGGGATGTGTGTCAATGTTTTGCCCAAAGTCTTCTCAATCTATAGAGGAAGAGATGGGAGTTGGGCTTCTTTTCCCTTCTCAGAAGTGCTTGGTTTAATGTAGTCATGCGCTCTAGTCAATATAAAATCATCACCCTTCATCATATACAAATTCGTGGATGCGGGATTGTTCGAAGATAGAGAGGGTCCTTGACTGCCCCCTTTCACGGTTGTAGAGGCTTGGGTTAGGTTTTGCCCATGCTGAAACGGATTGGTTAACACAATAGGCTGTTGTTGTGTCACAAAATTTTGGGCCTCTACAAGCCGAGGACATTGGTGGGTCGGGTGGTCTTCCGCGCACAGGTTGCATAGATACCTCGCCTTTTGTTTCTTAGTGTTTCCCCCACCAGCATTATTAGTGGGTTTCTTATCCCCTTACCCTTCTTTCATTGTTTTTTCTTTCCTTTAGGCCGCTGGGTGGCCTTTGGATTTGTCGATTGCACTGTGTGTACATTCGACGTTTTAGTAGGGGGAGCAGCCAAAACAGTGGTTTGGCTGGCCGTTGTGTATTGTATAGACAATTGTTGCAATTGCTTCGTTAGTTGCTCAGTGGGATTTGTTTGTATGGAATCAACAATACTATCGACATGTGGTCCAACTCTCTGTCTGGTTTTATCAAGTATTGAGCATGGTGCATCTGGCAAGATCTCATATAATAAACTGGACTGAGAATATATTATCTCAAGATGTTGAGCTCTCATGATGGCGTCTTCTTCAGAAAATACTCCCGACATCGCGACGTCTTTGGA
Organism: Picea mariana; assembly: GCA_032191745.1. NCBI lineage: Eukaryota > Viridiplantae > Streptophyta > Pinopsida > Pinales > Pinaceae > Picea > Picea mariana. Next base: position 48,525 of record JASDQU010309618.1, read on the forward strand.
TAACCATGGGACCAAAGACTTAAGGAACCACTTGAGTAGGAATATTGGTGGGACTAGCACCTTAATTAAACTCTTCCAGCGTCTCCATTCTTGGATGTGATTAGAGATATGGTCCACTTTTGTCTGTGTAAAATTGGATTCAAATTTTATGCCAACGTCGTATCTCACAGGTAATTGGAAATGGTTTAGGAAATCCATTGCCAATTCACCGAAGGAAGAGTATCTTGAGCAATCGAGCTCAATGTACCATTTCACAGGACTCCCAATGAGAGTACATTGAAACAATCGTAACTGTACAGATTCGTATTTCAACGAGTTAGATGAGCACCAAAGATGGAAGGTAGTCACATGATCTCCTAGATATTCGTTAGGCTTGGCTTTGAACTTTGGTATGTCTGAAGGCAACTTCATCGGCATAGGGGGCCAACGTGGATCATGACAAATAGGGCCATTCAACAACCTTGTCAAGTCTGACAAATGCAAGGTTGCCAGGAAAGGTAGTTTGGGTTGTTGGTGATAACCTGGGAAAAAGGGACATGGAGTTTGACTGACACCAGGTTGCTAGGAAAAGTTTGGCTGCTGGCCTGGGTTATGGTAAAAACCATGGCCATGACCAGCGTATGAATTCTGCATGTGAGGAGATATCATCCGTTGATTCCCAAAATAGGGCATAGATGGTTGGGCATGCATTACATTCAGAAGAATTTGGGAAGGTTTGCCCCATGTCGATCCCGTGGGGATAGGCATAGTACCTTGTCCGGGGTTCCATTGATTGTGAAAATAATTGCTCCATATCGATATTCCTAATGAAGGAATGGATCCCTACCAAGAATTCCAAGGCCCTGATGCAGAAGAGGTTCCTGGGTTTGCCCCCTGTGCAGGAATAGTACCCTGCATAGGAATAGGTTGTCTGAAACTGAGATTGCCCCCAGTCGGGAAAGTAGCTGACGAGAAGGCATTGTTACCAAACGCACCGAACAAAGAAAATGGTGTCAAACTTACCAGCATATTATGCAAAGGTGGTCCTTGACTCCTTGATCCAAATAAACTATGGTGTGTAGGTGCCTCGATGGATTGTTGATGCGTGCCACCGAGCGAAGGGGATGAAGGAGGTATATGACCTCCCCCATAAGGGAAAGTGTTAAAAGGAGCTGAAGTTCCCCCCCCATGTGGCCTTGCAAAGGATCATTAGAGATCCCTGCCCCTAGACCTAAAGTCTGTGAAGTGGAGTAGGAAAGTACAGGACTTGTACTTGAGCTAGGCATCCCGTATGGGAACAGAGGGCCTGTCGCACTTGGTGTGAAAGGGGTTGTGGCCACCACCATAGATAGGATCAGAGCACTGTGCGAGGTAGAGGCAGTCGAGACCATGGTGTCTCGGACCAGTGATGGTGGGTTAGGAGGTGGAAACTCTCCTGTGGTGACAACCGTAGTGGGAATTGAAGAATTTCTAGAAGGAGTGACAACATTTGTTTCCATTGTTGTGTGCAACATTGTCTGGAAATCGTAAGGGTGAATTGATACGATGATGGGTGCCAAAATATTAGTGGTTGGAGGTTCAAGTGGACCAAGATATTTAGCTCCAAATTCTAAAACGGTCGTTTCCTCCAGATGTTGGTCGGGCACAATTTCTTGTGACCCAGTCGCTTCAAAAGACCCTTGTTGGTCTAGCTTTCGCCTTAGTGGTGGTGGGGGTGGCTCCAGTGTAACTGACGATAGGCCCAAAAGCCTTCGTGACTGGTGGAGCTCATGATCCTCCACTGTGTGAGAAGATCAAATAAACTCTAGGGCTTTCTATTCGTTCAAAAACAACACACACTAAAAAAGTCCCTACAAGATAAAACAAGCAAACACTAAACTAATTGGAAGAATAGTTACAACAACCAACACTAGAGAAACTTACCGGTGCAAGTGAAACTTGAACATGGAAGCACCCTCTGGGTATACTCTGTAAAGCGTGGCCTAACGTCTGTCTTAGGTATCGTGGTATACCCCCACAGTCACCTGTGTATGTCTCTAAAAAGATAGGCAACTAGGTTTCCAGTGCACAAACAGTCACCAGAAGGGTACAGTCGAAAGTCGGGTAGACCACAATGAGCAGGGTATCGAGCCCAAAACCTATCAAGGGTATCGAAAGAAATTGGTCTGGAAGACAACTGAGGACCTCGAACGGGTTTGAGACCCACAAAGCTTCGTAGCAAATGCAATCGAAAAAATCCTAAGACAAGCCCTCTATATGTGTTCTCCACTATGATTGGTCCAGCTTTGGAGGGGTTATCTCCGCTACCTTTCCGCACATGACCTCATGTTTATCCCCTGTGTGAGAGGGGGGTCCCGGATAGCTTTCACGATAATGGACTTTGACACTCCCTAACTCATAATCCAATGTTTGATTTTAATGGCCTTGAAGAGTTTCCTCTCCAACCTAATCCAAGGCCCTAACCCTAAACTAGTTGGTTGACCCTACAAACACAAAAAGTCTAATGAATTTTATATTTAGCGTTAATTTTTATGGCTTGTCTTTAAGTCAAAGGTTATGAAAGTGAAACTAGTGATGTTTGAAAGACGAAAGCAAAATAAACAGAAAGATGGAAACAAAAACCTTTACTTAACTCAACTCTCAAACAACTTTTCAAACTTAAAATTTTTTCTAAGATCTTTTGAACAACAAACTCAAAGTAGGATTTCACTCAACTACGAGCTACTTATGATCTAAGTAAACCGTCAATAACTTATGAAAACAAAGACTTTTCCCTGGTTACTAATGCAAAACAACACTTTTTAACCAAATAAAGAAATAAAATATTTTTTTTTATTTGAATGCTCACAAAGCAAAGAGGAAAAATATCAACAAGTCAAAACCAAGAAAATCTCTGGCCTAAGCGCAGATCGCAAAGAGTCACTTTAAAAATCACACACAAGCAAATTAAAATTGGACTCTCATACTTGTCTAAAAACCTTATAAAAGAAAATTTTGAGGAAAAATTCTAAATGAAAAAAGAAAGCTATTGCTGTGATCAAACCTAAGTTACTTACTGCTATGACAGAGACCCAAAAACCTCAGAGGTATAACTCTTGTCAAAGGAAAGGATGATTGCCTTACCTTCAACAAAAAATCTCTCCACAAGCACACTGCTGACAATTCAACAGCAAGCGTGTGCATGCGAGCTGTGTAAAGTTTGAGTGTGTGTACACACATGTTGGCCTTATACAGGCCACGTGTATATCTGAAACTCTAAGACAAATGAAAATCCAAGCAAGCCAGCCCAGGAAGAGACTACTGGTATTGAGAACTAGAATCTCTTGAAGACTCAGACACTTACTTTAACAGAAAAAAGAAAAAAAAAATTCAAGGAAAACTTCATAGAACAAACCAATCCGAGGTGAAACCTAAGCTATAGACTGCAAACAACAAAGACTAGAAATAGTTCTAGAAAACCCCTGAGAAGGACTAATTCTGACAGGGAAGAGGATGACTGCCTCTCTAAAAGAAATTTTCTGGAATCATACATGCGACTGCCACTTCTTCAGCTAGCGTGTACATGCAGGCTGTGAGAATGTAGGGTGCAGGTACATGCGTGTAGACCTTATACAGGCTGCGTGTACCTTTGTGGGTATCAAAAAAAAAAAATACTGTCAAGCAAAGAAATAGAGACAACTGGTATGGAAGACCAGAATCTCTATTAGCTCAGACTTTTGCAGAAACTTTAAAAACAGGAAATGAAACCATTTCTTAAAAATACCCAAAAAATATTCCCATAAACCCTAGAGATCTCCCCAGTATGGTCGCCAATTCTGTTGTGAGTGGGAAATCCCCCTACGGACTAGCACTTAGGGTTTTATTATGCATGCATAAAAGACCTAAAGATTCCTACTTTCTACCGGCATCCCGGACCTAATCCCCATTATTTTTAAGCAAATGCATAGTTAAGAAGATCAAGTGAGCATACCTTATTTCGGGCTTTTGATATCGATCCTTCTTCACGCTTGATCGCTCTTTGACTGCAACTCTCCTCCCAAGGCTGACCTGCATTCACACAAGACAAACAAAGAACTCCAAATGCATTTGATATATAGATTAATGGGTTAGAGATTCAATAAACATGTATGCAATAAACCATGAAAACCTCATATGGTGGGACGAGAAAAGTACTTCTTTATTATTAACTTCAACAAATCAACTTACAATGATGAAGCCGACCACTGCTCCACGAACCTTGTTCTGGGATCCTCTTCAACTATCTTCCAACTTCTTTGCTCTATCTTTCTCTTTGCATAAGGATGGCTAAAGGGTTGGGACAAAGGGAATGCACAATCGGGTATAGTTTCTTTACTATGATTCTCCTCTTCCAAATGGGACCCCTACCCCTTCTTTTATAGGCTAGAAGAAGCTAGGTATTTGGTCGAACCCTCGACCATGCATGGCTGAAAGGTTTAGTTAACTCACCCAAAGTTGTGTGTTCCATCAACAACTTTCCTTTTTTCGTGCTTTTGTAGGTACATGCGGGCTGTCTTGGGTCAGCTAGCATGTACACACATGCAGTAATGGAGCAGGGCACGTGAGCATTTATAAAAAGTGTTTTTAAGAAGAGTTTTTCAACAGTGTTTTGGCAAAGAAGGAATCTGAGATGGCCTGATGCTAGGTAAGCATGTCGGGTGCAAATTAGGGTTATAATAGTACCATCCTCAAAATGAGGGGAAGTACTCATGGGGTTTCCCCAGGCTTTATAACCTATAAAAAAAGAAAAAAGAAAAAATAAAGTAAACTTATGTTGACGCTTGAATCTGTCAAGACCGAAACAGAAACATCACGAGGATGTAAATCCTTCTACGTTTTTATAGAGGTGGTACTCCTCTTTGTTTTATGATATTCTTTGACACTTTATATTTTAAAATGATATAGGAACTTGAGAAAGATAAGTTGAAAAACAAAAAAAAGTGTTTTATTAAGAGAATTCTTAAGAGATGACCAGTTACCTCACACGTCACACATTTGAGAATATAAATAAATTTTGCTCACATCCAACATAGTGAAAATAAAGATTTCTGATCACACATAAAAAATAAAAGAAGATGATGCAGACACATAAGAGAAAGTTGATAGAGTAAACACATGTAAAGCTCAAAAGAAGAAAATGATAGACCAATTTCAAATATTTTATACTCAAAACTCAGAGTTATAAAACACCGTCAAAACTAATCCCGACTTAGTTCTCTTGGGAGTTCTGAAAAATATTAAGGTCTATTACAATGCTTTGAAATTAAAATGTGTTTGTCCAGAGGACTAGTATTAGGGTTCCCCCAGAAAATAAAAGTAAATATAAACAAGAAATAAATTGTGGAGAGAAGAAGATGGGCAGATGCAGAGAAACAAGACCTGGAAGGAAGACAAAAAGGAAATTATCATATTTTGGTTATACCTTTCTAATAAAAGAAGCGAAATAACTTGATGAAAAATGATAAGGAAATCAAAATGCGATCAACATAAAATTACTATGATGGTATCTCTCATTTTGTTGGACAACTGAGGGGGGGGGAGGTGTGAATCAGTTGTTACTGAGCTTAAACAATTATTCCCATTTTAAACTCTTTACGGAACACTCAATGATGATTACAATAATGTAGGGAACTAAGAAATAGAATATTCAACATCAATCACACACATGAAATATACAGAGACAAATATTCCTGAGGAAACCCATAAAAGGAGAAAACCTCTTCTTGTTGATATGATAAGTAGTCTTTATTTTCTATACAATATCATTCTTATGAGCACCAACTCCTTTCGAGGCTACCACCTCTGTTTTACAAGCAACAAATTGTTGAGAGCACCAACTCTCTCGTTTCTCTAGCAACCACTAGAAGGAAGCACCACCTCCCTTTGTGTTCCAACACCAAATGGATGGAAGCACCAAATTCCAGTCACACAGCCACCAACCTATACAAGCTGAAACTTGCTGAGAGCACCAACTCTCTTGATTCTCTAGCACCCACTAGAAGGAAGCACCAACTCCCTAAGTGTTCCAACACCAACTGGATGGAAGTATCAACTTCTAGTTACACAGGCACTGACCTGTATAACATAGAAAAATAGTTCTCCCTTGCACCACCCTACCACACTAGTTTTCTTGGCTGGAACCAGATGGAAGCTACAACTCCCTGTGTTCAAGCACCCACTTGAAAATTTGAGGACAACAGTCCTCCCTAGCACCACCCTACCACCCTGAGATATAAATATTTGTTATTGAAATTTATTACAGTGATACAGTATTGATCAATGACCTACCAGTCTCATCATTGTTATTCTACACTGCTCTACTCTGCCTGCATCAATGTCTTCCTGCTCACATCTACTTGTGATTTCTATTCTTATGCTCTGTCTCTTCATGCACACCTCGTCTTTTTCTTCATCTCTTAGATATTCATTTTATTCTATGTCTTTATTTTGCGTTTATGCTATGTGCACCATTGCCATTCTCTGTGCTATGCCTCTTCTGTGCACTTCATCTCCTGTGTACAACCTGCTCCTTCCCGCATGTTGGCCCTTTGTTATGGAAGGAAGCGGAGAACAAGAAAGAAAAGGTAAAAAGTGAGCTTCGCAGGAGACACAGTGGCTGTCATTGGGTCGAAGTGAGCAAAAGAACAGAGAATATGGAGCAAAGTGCGGAAAAGCAAGTCGTTGGATGAGGAGATCGAGGATGACAGATCAACAAGGAAGATAGATCAAGGATGACTTAGGAAGTGGAAAAAGCCAACATTAGATGCCTTGGATCACCGCGAGATGGAGAAGGAAAGACACGCTGGCGAAGCCTAGAAAGAATGGGTCAAGTTGACCTAGGGTTGCAGACACCTAGGTTTTGACCTAAGGCTGTTGGTGAGGGATTGTAATGTATAAATAGAGGTCAAGAGGACCTAGGTCGGGTCAGTACTATGGTTGAGCCTTGTTGTCGATTATTGTTCATTGGGAGAATATTGTATTAAGGGTGAGAGAAGTGCTGAGAGAGAGAGCCTTCTGGTATTGTAAGATCTTCAGCTGGGTACGAAGATCGAGTCCTGTAGCTAGGTGCACAGGAAGGGAGAGAGGAAGAGAGATGGAGAAGAGAGGATCTACTGGCCAAAAGCATAGATTAGAACTGCCAGATTTATCTTAATATATCATAAGCACAGTTCTCTGGACGTAGCCTTAGAGAGAGGGTGAACCACGTACATCTGTTGTTGTGTGTGTGATTGATTCTTTGAGCTATGATGTTATTATATTGTTATCTGCATTACTGTATTAGATCAGATCTATAGATGTGAAGCATAGATCTAGCTAGTTGAATGATAGATGCATGTTATGTTGCTGTTGTAGTAAGAACCACTTGATATTCCCTTGGTTGTAGACATATCTTTCCTACAACCCCCTCATAGATGCTTCGGGTGATACTGCATCTGCTTCACAGGTGCTATCGAAAAGGCCAGTAGCTAGGGCTTGTTGGTGTGCTCTTGGAGCTAAACCATGGGTCTTCCCATGTGCCAACAAATGGTTCCGTTGCCGGGATGTGAATCTTTTTAAGGAAATGTCAAGGTGGTTCCCTTTGAAGATAGAGATTCAAAAGTGGGTAGAGGATCAAGAGAAGGACTTCACTGAGGCCCAGAACAAGAACCCTAAAATAAGCACTGAAGATTGGCTACAAAGATACATCTTCACCGACATTCACAAGATCTTCTTTGGAGGAATCCGTCAGAAGCTACATGAGTGGTTGGCTAGGTTAGATGACACAAAGTTTGAAATTAGTTCTAGACCCTGTTATCGGACAAATTGGTAGGTGTGGACACTAACTGATCTCCCTAGATCCACCTAGATCTAGAACAAAACACACCAGAACATGATGCTTTCCTTAAGTTTTAGATATTGAATTTACTAACTAAAGAGGGATGAGTGACATACCATTTAAATGTTGCTTCCTCTCGCCATCACCATCCTAGCTTTGTTCCAATGCTCATACAATGATGATCCTGCAAAAGAACGCAACCAACCAAAGTGATAGCAATAGCATAAACTCAATATAAACCTATGTATGTGATCAAGGAATCATACAATATAACACAACAAGCTTTATAGGAAAGAATCATATTATTGTATCATATTAAATGTGAAAGAGAGATTACAACCATGGCCTTGATGTCGTAAGGTCCCTTCCAACTGTCCTTCATTCCCCACACACTTTCACTTCAAGAATTCTGAGAGCATAGATCTGATGATATTCACAATCTATCTTGACAAAGGCAAATCTCAAAGCCACTCCAACTAAGCTAATAATTCCAAGCCAACCAAATATAACAAGCTCAAGAACCCCTTCTCCATGAGATCTCCTCTCTTTTTATAAGTTGAAGAGGNTGTATCATATTAAATGTGAAAGAGAGATTACAACCATGGCCTTGATGTCGTAAGGTCCCTTCCAACTGTCCTTCATTCCCCACACACTTTCACTTCAAGAATTCTGAGAGCATAGATCTGATGATATTCACAATCTATCTTGACAAAGGCAAATCTCAAAGACACTCCAACTAAGCTAATAATTCCAAGCCAACCAAATATAACAAGCTCAAGAACCCCTTCTCCATGAGATCTCCTCTCTTTTTATAAGTTGAAGAGGATAAGGTGAGGAGGTTAGGATGATCCCACTAAATCATGAAAGCAAGTAAGATCCAAACCATTCAGATGCCACCTCACCATGGAAGTTTCTCCTTCTAGAAGATTCGAGAAAACACTCGTTTTCCCACGTGTAAGCATTCTCGCACCCTGCTTATAGTGCAACTTGTGAACTGTTCGCACCCTAAGTGTGGTGCAGCCTACGAGAATCAGGCATTCTCGCACCCTAATACATAG
>JASDQU010309619.1:0-18071 GCA_032191745.1 Picea mariana
CTCTCTCTCTCTCTCTCTCTCTCTCTCTCTCTCAAACTTGCGCCATACTTACCAAAAATATCACCAAGAGAGAGACCAAGACCAAGAGATGACCATGCGCCCTTATTCCTCCTTGTAGTTGCAACTGCATCTCTCCACAAGACTTGCCCACTAAATGGATGTACAAATGAGCTAAAACCTCCTTTATTTATATTAATCTCTCAAGTAACTTTTATGGTTGAGTCGACCTGAATTTATGGTAATTAGATTTTATGTTTATCTTTTTCCTCTGAAGTCAACTTGTATTTCTAGAAGACAATATTCTAATATTATTATTATGTTAGGTCGACTTGTCTTCTAGGGTTTCCACACATCTGTTTAATGGCTCACTTACTTCCAGAATATTCTATTATAAGTCATAGGTTATATGTGGAGGTTAATACCTCCTACAGCTACCAAAATATCAACACTCCCTCTTAATTAGGGAGGTAATAACTAAGATGTTTTTTATGTAGTGGTCTCAAACACATCCATCCATCTCACATGACATGGGAAAGACTCACATGGTATTATAGACCAGTCTACAGGCAGCATCACCATATCCACATAGACTATCATCGGATCAAACAAATCATGTAACAAGTATCACCATCATAGTCGCACATTAGCCATCTAGCTAGAAAACACCTCCAACACTACTAGTTGGCACTCCATCTAGTAACCTTCGATGCTATTGATCGACACTCTAACTAAGAATCATTTTCGACACTACAAGTCAACATCTAGTTCATATATAACTAGTAACTCGTCAATTCATACAGAATCTGACTCAAAAATTTAACACTCTCTCTTAACAAGGAAGGTATTCCTCTCGGCGAGATCATCATCACTGCTTCTACACTTTTGCACACCTCGACCATTGTCTTGTTGATTTTCATGAATCCATACATCATAAGAAGTTCTACACTTTCATTGGGTAGCATACCAACCTACCTTGGAGTACCAACCTGCGTTGGGGTAGCATACCATCCTGTGTTGGACTACCAGCATGCACTAGGGTAGCATACCATCCTACGGTGGAGTACCAACTTGCGTTGGGGTAGCATACCATCATGCGTTAGAGTGCCAACTTGCACTAGGGTAGCATACCAACCTACGTTGGAGTACCAACCTGTGTTGGGGTAGCATATAAGCCTACATTGGAGTACCAACCCACGCTGAGGTAGCATACCATCCTGCATTGGAGTACCAACCTGCCCTGAGGTAGCATACCAACCCGTGTTGGAGTACCAACCTGCACTGAGGTAGCATACCAGCCTGCGTTGGAGTACCAACCTGCATTGGGGTAGCATAATAGCCTGCACTGGGATAGCATACCAGCTTTCATTGGAGTACCAATCTATGTTGGGGTAGCATACCAGCTTGCGTTGGAGTACCAACCTGCACTGGAGTAGCTCCCACTACTAGGGATCTCATAACTTCCCTATACTAAGGATCACCTCACTTCCCGCTACTGGGAAACACATCACTCCCTCTCACGAGGGAAAATCCTTCTGGACCACACCAAGCTTGTCCCTAACAAAGGATTGGTCAACATATCTGCTATTTGTTCGTCGGTAGAAAAATACTGGAGAAAGTGTCTCATCGTAGTCTTCTCCCTCTTGCTGGGAGAATCCTCTCGACACAAATCAGGATTTGTGCATCTCTAGGCTATTTATCTGCAACATTCTTGATCTTGTATATCAACTTTGAAGTCACCACTAAATTCCCTTCTGGTATCAGAACCAAGAAAATATATATATCCCAGTCCTTCTGACTGTCTTCCTCCTCGACCATTGTAGCAAAGTCTACTGAAGCAAGGGAATCTTCCCATAATATCTCATATCTCCTTGGAGCCTTTGAAGCTTCAATATATCCTTCTCAACCCATGGCACCTGTCTGTCAGCTCTRGAAGACGTCTCTCTCTTCCATTTAAATCTAAAAGTCTCTAAGTCTCCATTCTCCCTCTGAATCTTGACTCACTCTAAGTCTATACAATCTTCAAAGCCATATTCTCCTCATGATATTCTTCATCAATGTTGCATCCTGCAAAGCTTCATGGGACCATGTTGTTCTCTTCTTGGTTACTGCAATGATTCTGGGTAGGCCCTTATGGCTCTATTAAATCTTCCTAATGATTTGAAGAGTGATCAACTGCACTAGAGGGATTTGTTTGTTCATATTTGGAGCCTTCTGCTCCTTACAATCAATCTCCATATGAGATACTATGTATCTTGCAAAAGTACCCTTCTTCATCTTCTTATTCTTTGGTACATGGATGTATACATTTGTGTATACAACTTCTTATCTAGATAGTTTGCTCCATGTCTCAAACTAGATACCATCTAATATGTTGTCTCCTACAACCGTCACTATAGCTTCCCTCAGAGTTATCACCTGTGACCTTCTCAGAACAAGGACAACAAAGAAAAAAATAGTAGACAAGAATAATACTCTTATAATAATAATAAAACAGGAATGAGAACAATAATCACAGTAGCTCCTTCTTAGAGCTATTGCTTGTGACCTGCCCGGAACAATAAAATAATAAGAAATAGGAACAACACTCTTCTAGTGTTGTGATCAATCATTCCTCCATGGTAACCTGCCCAGAACAAGAAAACAAGAACAAAAAGTATAATAGCATTTTCATAAGAATGTATCTATGTCAACAAGAATAAAAAGGCAATCTCATGGTAATCATTATATTATTACCAAGGTGACCTACCTGGAAGCAAAACAAGAAGTATCTCCTATAGGAGATGTTAGTTCATCTTGCGACCAAGTACAATAAGAATTTATATCAATATTACTCACATGCTTCCAAGTATTCATTGTATCTAGCAGTAATAGAACCTTTCAAGGATTGTTGTCACAACTAGTAATGTAGCAATTATCAAACTAGATATGTGCAAATTGGAAACTTATTAATTTAATCAATCAAACCTGGAACCTGGAGTCTTATCTTTAAGAACGAGTGTTGTTGATTTTCTTCCGAGTCTCCTTCACTCAATATGACAAGTATTATCTTCAACATGTCCCCTGTACTAAATACAATAGGCTTTCTTGAAAAAAATCTGAGTTAGAGAATATAATGCAGCTAAACTCTAAAATCTCAAACTTAATCAATCTAATACTTTGACTAGATTTAGATTATAACTTTAACTTTGAATAGAGGTTACTATAACTTCAATAGATCAAAATAAAACTAGATTTTCATCAGATTACAATACTTCCATAACAGCTAGAGGCATATGGAAACAATCAAACCTGGAGTGTGTTGTTCCTCTTAATGTGTTGGGTCTGAGATCCCTCTGGGTCTACGATTGTAACAGATCCCTTCTCCTGCAATCACACTCAAAATAGTGATACAGTTTAAATATATATAAGTAAATACCTCCAATAGCATCGATAGGTAGTGGCACCATCTGACAGCAGCAACAAGCAATGACGAACCTTAAAACTTCAAAGGTGCTCCAACTTGTAATATAAAGGTAGTTGGAGATGTGCTAGGTTAAGGATCACTAGAACAAACAAAAAATTATTCCCAACACTTCACAAAAACTTTCATTGAAACCGATACTGCAACTAGCACTGTAACTAGTGTTCCAACTGGTACTGTAACTGGTGTTGCAACTGTTGCTTCAACTGGCATGAAGCAACTAGCATGAAGGAACTGGCACTATAACTGCAACTAGCACTGCAAAGCTAGGGTTTTATGAGGAAACCCTAATTTCTCAACTTCAAAAATTTGCAGATCTGATCTGGGGAAGAGATGCACCCTACTTAGGTGACCTTCTTAGTGAGTTCAGTAAGTGCTCAATGAGCTTGACAATGGGGGAAACTGAGGATCTTCCTTCCAGCAGTTAGACTGTTACGAAGGAAACCAGCTTTGAAACCATGTTGAAATTTTGGTATGCTTATTTAACCATAGACAATGTCACACCATTGTCACCCAACCATAGGCATTCACATATGCCACCCCCGAGCACACTAACTTTTACTTAGAATAATTCCAGCAAGCCTACTCCATAACCAACAGATAAACCCTAGTTGCTAACTATAGCAACAACTCAAGACAAGTAGAGAGATCCTTCTCCAAGGGTAGCACACAAGAGAGAGAGTCTCCATATCCACAAAATAAGTACCATACACAACTACAGCGGTTGCAGCTACACTACTCTCTCTCTCCCAAAATTGTGCCATACTTAGCAAGAATATCACCAAGAAAATCACCAAGAGAGAGACCAAGACCAAGATATGACCATGTACCCTTATTCCTCCTTGCAATTGCAACTACAACTCTCCACAAGACTTGTGCACTAACTAGGTGTACAAATGAGCTAACACGTCCTTTATTTATATTAATATGTCCAGTGACTTTTCGGGCTAAGCCAACCTGACTTTCTGGTAATTATATTTTTTGTTTATCTTTTTCCTGTGAAGTCGACTTGTATTTCTAGAAGATAATATTATAATATTATTATTCTACTAGGTTGACTTGTATTCTAGGGTTTCCACGCATCTTTTTAATGGTTCAATTTCTTTCGGAATATTCTATTCTAAGTCATAGGTTACACGTGGAGGTTAATACCTCCCGCAGCTACCAAAACATCAACAGGAGGAGATGAGGAAGAAGAACATGGAAGGACATAACACAGAAGCATTATTTACAAGACGACGCTCCCAAGAAATAAATAGATCTAATTCCTCAAGTGGGACATCTAAATCTAAGGGTAGATATAAATCTCCCAAAAAGTTTGTAAAATCATGTTGGAGATGTAGAAAATAAGGGTACTACAAGAAGCAATGTAGATCCATAAGTGTTGATAGAGGGAAGGTATTTGATGATGCTCCTTCTACAGAAGCAAAAACCTCCATGGAAGAAGGAGGAGATGTGTACTTGGCTTCAAGCACACATGCATATCATGAGGCATGGTTGGTTGACTCAGGTGCATCCTTTCATATGACTCCTCACATGGTTTCATTCTACGAATATGAAAGGTATGATGGAGGTGATGTTTTCCTAAGTGATTACTCAAAAAAAAAATCATAGGACAAGGAAAATTCAAGTTGAATCTCATGGACGGAAGGATTAGAAAACTTCCTAGTGTTCTGCACATCCCAAGATTGGCCAAAATTTGTATTTATGTAATCAAAACGGATGATGTAGGGGTAAAAACAGTTTTTGAGAAAGAAACCTGCAGGATGGTTCGAGGAGAAATTGTGTTGCTAAAAGGAGATCGGATTGGAACTCTGTATAAGCTGCAAGGAATCACTATTAGTGATGGGTTCAATAGTTCCATTGTTCCTGAGATTCGATATGAAGAAGAAAAAACTCCTAAAGTCTCTATGGAAAAGACAATGTTGTGGCATCAAAGACTTGGGCATATCAGAGAGAAGGGCCTTCAACTACTACACGGTAAAGGTATGTTTAACTACTCTCTAGATTTTGATTTATGTTAACATTGCATATATGGGAAGAAGAATCGGGTAAGATTCCCATCTATTCCATCGAGGGTAGAGGGAATTTTACAGTTGGTGCATAGTGATGTATTTGAACCTGTATCGGTTCCATCATTGGGAAAATATGTGTATTATGTCTCATTTATAGATGACTTCTCAAGGAATGCATGGATATATTTCCTCAGGAAGAAATATGAATTATTTAACAAGTTTAAAGAGTTTAAGGCTCTTGTGGAGAATCAAAGAGAGAAAATAATTAAGGTGCTGAAAATGGATAATGGTGGAGAGTTCAATGGAAATGAATTCGAAGAATTATGTAAGAAGTGCGGTATAGAAAGGAAAAAGACTACTCCATATACCCATAAGTAGAATGGAGTTTCGGAAAGGATGAATGAGACAGTAATGGAAAAATCAAGGTACATTCTCAATGTTGTCAGGTTAGGACAGGAATTTTGGGCAGAGGTAGTGAGTATTGCATGTTACCTAGTTAATCGATCACCCTCATCAGCATTGGATGACAAGACTCCACACGAGGTATGGAATGGTAAGAAACCCTCTTTCACACATCTCAGAGTATTTGGTTGTGATGCCTATGTTCACATTCCAAATGAAAACAGAAGTAAGCTAGATAAAAAGGCTAAAAAGTGTATCTTTATTGGGTATAAAGATGGTCTAAAAGGTTATAAGTTCTGGAACCCAGAAACTGAGAAGGTAGTGTATAGCCAAGATGTGGTATTTAGAGAAATCAAAGATGTGTTCAAACAAGAAGTGCTACCAAGGAAGGAAGAACCAAAGAAAATAGAGTTTGAGTTGAAGGATGATGAATCATACTCTATAGAAGAACAGGAATCCAAAAAAGAAGATCCTCATACTCCAGTATTGAGGAGGTCAGCTCAAGAAAGAAGGCAACCAGAAAGGTATAATCCACCCAATTTCCATTCAAATTTTTCTTTGTTTATTATTGAAGATGATCCTAGAACTGTTAGGGAGGAAGTGGCTTCAAAGGATGGAAAAATTTGGGAAAAGTATGATTGAAGAAATGGCAGCCTTGGATAAGAATGAGGCTTGGAATCTAGTGGAGTTGTCGAATGGAAGAAATCCCATTGGTAGAAAAAGGGTTTTTAAGAAGAAGCTTTGTGCAGAAGGCAAAGTGGAGAAATACAAGCTCGGTTAGTAGAAAAAGGTTATTCTTGGGTAGAGGGAATTGACTTTGGTGAGATTTTTTCTCATGTTGCCAAGTTAAGTTCAATTAGATTTATTTTGTTTGTTTATGTTGCATTTAATTTTGAAGTAGAACATATGGATGTGAAGAAAGCATTCCTACATGGGGATCTGGAAGAAGAAATCTACATGAAGCAGCCAGAAGGATTTGTTGTGAAGGGAAAGAAAGAGAAGTATGCAAGATGAAAAATTTCTTGTACGGGTTAAAGCAATCACCAAGGATATGGTATTAAAAATTTAATACTCATGTGTTGGGACTTGGCTTCACAAGGAGTAAAGCAGATCACTCTGTGTATTTCAAATTAATCGGTGATCATGTCATTTATTTGGTCTTGTATGTGGATGATATGTTGTTGATAGGATACAATAAGGATATTATCCAAGACACAGGAAGAGGACAAGGACATGTCTCATGTTCCATATGTGAGTGTGGTTGGAAGTTTGATGTATGAAATGGTATGTACTAGACCATACATTGCACATGCATTGGGAGTATTGAGAATTTATATGTCAAAACCAAGGAAGGAGCATTGCACAATAGTAAAAAGGGTTTTCAGGTATTTGTGTGGCACTATTAGTTATGGATTGTGCTACCAAGTAATACCAGGATTGGACAGAGTGTTGGACATGTGTGGGTTTGTTGATGTAGACTAGGCCGGAGATTTGGATCGCAGAAGATGTCCAATTGGTTATCTATTTAATATGTTTGGAGGAGCAATCAGTTGGACGAGCAAAAGATAGTCTGTAGTGCCACTCTCAACTATATAATCTAAATACATGGTAGCCACTCATGCAAGCAAGGAAGTAGTGTGGTTACAAAGATTGTGTTCAAGTATTGAATTGGCAAGTTGTAAGGATATTTGTGACATTCAGAGTGCAATCTTCTTGGGAAAAAACTTGTATTATCATTCAAAGACAGCATATTGATATTCAATATCAATTTGTGAGAGACATGGATGAAAAAAAGAAAGTGTTTTTTATGAAGGTGGACACTTTGAAGAATGATACAGATTCATTAACAAAATATGTGAGCACTGAGAAGTTCTCTTAGTGTAGAGTATTTTTGGGAATTGATGCCCTATATTGTTGACTATGTAATCATGTAACCCCTTGTATGAAAAGAAAACAACAAGTGGGAGAATTTTGGGTATGTGTTATATTCTTTGCACAACTAGATCTAGTGTTTGCATTGCATCGGGTGTGAGGGTGGGTTAGAATTTTCATCAAACATCTACTTGTGGTATATTTCTCCTAATAAAAGCTTGCAGAATTTTGGGACCATAGGAATATCTTGAGCATATGAACTCAATCTTGAATTTTGATCCTGCAAAATTAAATGAACAATCATTAAACTGCACATGCATACACAACATAAATTCAATGAGATAAATGAATTATTAATAAAATCTAAACGTACTACAATCAATGTGAGAGAACTTGAAGGAGTTCCAAAAGATACAGAATGAAGCGACGCTGGAATTTGAAGAATTGTCCATTTCATATTATAATTCTTTTTTTCCTGCATTTGAGCCAAAACCATCATCTTGGATAGCATAGAACAATCTAACTTCAAAAATAAATTTGAAACATTTTATAACTTGAGAGTGCACTTAAAAAATCATTGTTTTTGTCTACAATGTCATTGTTTTTTCCCCCATCTATACAAAAAATCTCAATATAGCTTTAAAAAATATGATAAAGTTACTCGATCCCTGAAAATATCCTCCTTGAACATAGAAAATGTGAATTTGATGCTCAACCCCTCTCTCACTCTCTTCCTCCTTCCCTACTCTTCTCTCCCTATATCCCCCCCTCTCTCTATTACATCTACCCTTCTCTATGTTTGTATTATGGTAGCTGCAGGAGGTATTTACCTCCACGTGTAACCCTGATGAGAATAGAATATTCTAGAAAGCAAGAAGAAACCCTAAATAGTTGGTTAATAACCCTAGAAGACAAGTCGGCTCAAGAGAATGATTTGTATTAAGTTATTAGTCTCCAAGAGAAGAAGTTGACCAAGTTAAGTGACTTGGAGGACTATAAATAGAGGGCGCTTGAGCTCATTTGTACTCACCTCTCATAACTGCATAAGGCAGTGGCGTGCAAGTTTGGAGAAGAGTTGCAGTTGCAGTTGCGGAAACTAGCAGATTTCGGTTTTGGCTTGGACTCTCTCTTGGTTATGGTTTGGACTTTCTGCTTGGCCTCTTTTGGTTATTCTTGCTTGGTACGCTATCCTTGGAGAGAGGTGCACCACCTTGTTTGGCTATTAATCCTAGGGTTTGCTTCCGGAATCATTCTCTATCAAGGTTAAGGTGCTCGAGGGTGGGTTCGGCCCATGGTTGGGTGAAAATATTCCTATATTGTCTATGGTTAAATGATCACATCCATTATATTCTAACAAGTTATGGGCCCACACTATCTTCGGGCAGTCTAACCGTTGGAGGATAGATTGGGAGGATTTGCTCAGTTGTAGTTGTAGTTGCAGCCAGTTTTTGTTGCAGCAACGAAACCCTAACCCTATCATTGAGGCACCTTAAGTGAAGAGATTGACCTAATTTTTGGATAGCCTAGTGTTCCCTAGCCTAGCCCATCTCCTGGTACTCTTAGCAAGCTAAGACGTCAAGTTTGAGTTTTTGGTCAAAATCAAGGGTTGACCAACTCAAAGCAGTTATGACGTACTCTATGAAGTTACAAAACAAGTTAGAAGTGGCTTCTAACTTAAGAGCATGGAAGACAAGGATTGAACTCATCATTTCCAAGAATAAAGTGTTGGATATTGTGAAAGGAAAGATCATGGAACCACAGTTCAAGAAGGAAAAGAGAAGGAACCTCAGAACATTGCAGTTATGGAGAAGTTAAAAGACAGTGACATCAATGCCATGAGTATCATAGTGGACTCTATAAAAGACCACTTGATACCCTACATATCCCATCTTGACTCATCTAAGAATATGTACAATGCCCTAAAAAACCTCTTCTCGATCAGAAACATTGGCCAAGTAATGAGTCTGAAGAATGAGCTCTATGACATGAAAATGAATGATGATGACAGCATAACATCATACTTTGTGAGAATCTCTCAGTTAAGAGATCAACTACAGGCTATTGAAGAGATCATTTCACATAAGGAACTGGTAAATATAGTACTCAATGGTCTTCTCAAGACATGGGATGCATTTGCTGCAAGCATGAACACAAGGAAGGAGTATCCTACATTTGAAGAACTTCGGACTTGATATGCACTAGAAGAATCAAGGATCAGTGCAAAAGAGAAACCCCAAAAGAAATACGATGATCAAGCCTTCACAGCAAGGTTCAAGAATTGCAGGAATAAAAGGAAGTTTGGCTCCAGGAAGAAATCGAATCAAGAGAAAGATATGTCAAAAATAAAATTCTTCAAATGTCGAAAATATGGTCACTACAAGAATCATTGTCCTGAGTTAAAGAAAAGGAAGGAAACACATGAAGCATCATTTGTCGAAGAAGGGAAACCCTCGAAGAAGGCCAAGCAGGATAAAACAGACTTCTTCTTCTAAGACAAGGGAGCAATACTCTTCATAGTTATTGTACATACTATGAGTTATGTACATATCTTGCATATCTATTTCTTAGAAAATAATATGTTAAAAGAGAAACTATACCTATGGAAGAACAACAAGATAAGGATTGCTATCACGATTACTGCAAGTCAGGAAATACACATGAAAGGATGAAGTACATCAACAACCCCTGGTAACAATTCATGTGGAATTTATTACATAAGTAACAGTTGCAAGATAAGCCAAAATCAGAATCAAACTTGAAGAAACCTAGAAGAATTAAAGACAGAAAGAAGTTAGCAATCAAGAGGAAATTGAAAAAAGACTTGTGACACTTTGCAGAAGGCAATAAGGATGCAAACGGAAGAGTGGACTCTGTTAGATGGAGGGAGTCGATTATATAAATCCAAAAGAAGAACATGCATTCATGCATGAAGCAACGATTAGGAGGGAGATAATCCTAAATAATATGATCCATTGAATATGATGAAGTGTCTATCTCTGGTAGCAACCATGAAAAGCAGCATGTGTTCAGTGTGACTTTAGAAGAAGTCTTCTTTGAAAAGAAGCCTTAAAGTATCCCTGGTTTTCCATCCACATCCATGATCCTATGATAAAAGGAAGAAGTCGTAATCTTCAAGGCATGGAATATATAGAAAACTCCATGGACCCAAGAGCTAAAGAGAAACATGAAGAAGAACATGAAGATTCCAAGAGAGAAAGAAAAGCCAGAACAACCAGTCATTATATTGAGAATCACAAGACTACCAGCTTGATCGGAACCATCTAGAAGCAATCAAGCAGAAGAAATGAAAGTTGTGATGAAGAACAGTGTATGGAAGACTTATGAATGAAAGCATTGCAAGATCCAGAACTAAAGGTTCTCCCAGATGGAGGTAGAGGACTATGGTAATAGCTTGTTCCAGAAATACCTCTACCTGAGACATTATATCTCCTGCAATATCCATGGGTTAGAGTTCACATCAGATGAATGTAAGGATTGTTCTCCTCAACAGAGTAATTGAACAAAGAAGCGCGTGTAGAGCAACCTCAAGGTTTTGAGGTATACCAGAAAGTGACTCTTGTAAGATCTTGTATGGATTCAAACAATTTGGTGTGGAGCCTCCAATGCACAGCAGAAGAATGGTGAAAACTTTCTATAACAGAGATATCGTATCAGAATGGTTACTCAGAACTCCAGGATGATGGATTACCCATCCATGACAAGCTCTCATGATGACAGAAGAAGTGTTCCTTGGATATGTTCCAGTTTGACCCTTGCCACGATGATATGAGATAGCAAGAAACAAAAAGAGTTGAATCCAACTATTATATACTATAATGATCAGAGCTATATGAAGCCTTCAGAGAAAACCAATGTTCCAAAAAGACCGATGTACATTGAGAACAAGCATTACATTCTATGTGATGAGGTCTAGAAAGGAGAAGTGGTTCCTTAATATATGTCCACAGATGAGCAGATAAGCACATATTTTGGTAAAGCCTTTGTCTAAGATGAAAGAGTTGCATACTCAAGAAACAAGCTGGAGCTCGTGGAGACGACTTCCTTATTGAAAACGGAAGAAATGACTCCCAGGTTGGGAGGGAGCAGTGATGTGTTATTGATTTATGGACAGTCATTTTCCAGTTCGAAAAATTGTCCAGGATGAGCAGTTCCTTTCCAGCTCGGAAAGTGGTTTGAGATTTATGACGGACAAGCATTTTCCAGTTTGGAAAATGGTCCATATCAAACGGTCATTTTCGTAATGAAAATGGTTCGATGGATTATTGATGTACCATAGACAGTGATTCCCCTTGTGGCCAGTGTGGGGAAATGGTCTAAGAAAGTCTTTCTTCTTGGCAGTCACTCTCATTAGTGGTCAAGAAGATTGGTCTGCCTCGTCGGACAGTCATTCTTTCGAAGCTTACGGTTGTATTAAGTTTCGAAGAATGTTCTATTTTGGAGGTTGGTGCAGGACAGTCATTTCCTTAGGAAATCGTTTGGACAGTCATTCCCTAGGGAAGATTCATTCTCTCCAGGTTGCACTTTGTTTAGTGTCGGAGGAATGGCCCGGATAGGTGAATGGTCCAGGTTCAATAATCAGGGATAGGCATTCCCTAAGGAAGACTCATTCTCTCCAGGTTTCACTTTTTTTAGTGCCGGAATAATGGTCCAGATAGGTGAATGGTCCAGGCTCAGAAATCAAGACAATTATTCTTCTATGCTTGAGAAGAATAGTCCAGTATCTCATGACTGATGTTGTACCTTCTAAGGGTAGATGCTCTTCCAGATCTCACAGACGTGAGTGGAAGAATGGCCCAGATGATTCAGTTTATATCATGACATTGTTTTGTTGTGCAGGTTGATATAATTGCTATGGAGACTGTATGTCTTTGGACATTAGATGTATGTTATTGTGGCGGATGTGTTCCACTGGTTGTGACTATGTGTCACTTATTAAGTAGTTGTGTTCTACTTGAGGTGTTAGTGTACCACTGGATTGTAGTTATGTACTACTATGGATAGACATAGTTGTGTTCTATTGAATGACATTGTTCTGATTGCCATGTACACCATCAGTAGTGTTAAAAATGATTATCAGCCAGATGAATGAATAGTGTACTAATGGACAGATATTCTCCAGACGAAAAATGGTCTAGGACGATTATTCGTCTAGGACATATGCCCAGATTAGAAGAATGGTTTTTGTATCACTTCTTGGAGTGAGTATGGTTTCGAGAGATGATGCAGTTGATGTTGTCAGATGACATTGATAATAATGATGGTGACCATAATCATGAGATAGTCCATACGACTATGATGATGGTATCGGTTCAATGGTATGTTTGTGCTCAAGACCATTGTCTTAAATACCTCCCTAGCTAGGAGGGAGTGTTGATATCATGGTATTTGCGGGAGGTATTTACCTCCACGTGTAACCTTGACGAGAATAGAATATTCCAGAAAGAAAGAAGAAACCCTAAATAGTTGGTTAATAACCCTAGAAGACAAGTCAACTCAAGAGAATGATTTGAATTAAGTTATTAGTCTCCAAGAGAATAATTCGGCCCATTTAAGTGAGTTGGAGGACTATAAATAGAGGGTGCTTGAGATCATTTGTACTCATCTCTCATAACTTCATAAGGCAGTGGCGCGCAAGTTTGGATAAGAGCTGCAGTTRCAGCTGCTGCAACTAGCGGATTTCGGTTTTGGCTTGGACTCTCTTTTGGTTATGGTTTGGAATTTTTGCTTGGCCTCTTTTGGTTATTCTTTCTTGATCCGCTATCCTTGGAGAGAGGTGTGCCACCTTGTTTGGCTATTAATCATAGGGTTTTCTTCTGGAATCAYTCTCCGTCAAGGTTAAGGTGATCGGGGGTGGCTTCGGCCTATGGTTGGGTGACAATATTGCTATATTGTCTATGGTTAAACGAGCACATCCATTATATTCTAACACTCTCACCCTCCCTCCCTCACTCATTGTATCCCCTTCCCTCCCTCTCTTTCTCTCTCTCCCCCATCGGTGTGCTTTATCATTTAAAGATGTATCGATGTGTTTAATTGAAATAAGCACCGAAGACTGACCTTTGTTATTGCCTCCACAAAGAAAAAAATATGCATACTTTAAATACATATGTTTCAATTTGCATTGTGCAAATTTAACTATCTTATAATGCATTATTACTTAAATATTGCCCTCATGCGTTATTAATCACACTTCGCACCGGTACATTTCTAACTGTTTAACACACCGACATAAGCAAATTAGAAAAATAATTTGCACTTATTATCAATACTTTGAAATTTATTACGAAAATAAATTGGTGCATTATGCATATTGCGTCGGTGCGCTATGCATAATGCACCGAAAAATGTAACTTCTAGAAAAAATATATTGCACACATTTATTGACAATGCACTAAAATATACAACGAAAAAATGAGCAGGAATTTGAGTTTTTGCGTTTATAAAGGAAAACCATATTCATTGTTTTATTGATTGCCAAATTTTAAAGAGGATATTTGTTCAACATAGATTTATCAGAAAATATTTCTGAGTGGGTGGATGTTTTTTGAAGAGACAAATTCGAGGGGGAGTATTATAGATCACATAGAAATATGCAGAGGAGAAATTTTAAGTATATGATTTCATTCTATTAATCATATTAATCATTCTCCTATTCGACTCCAACAATTTTCAATGCATTCTCAAACAAAACAAAAAAAGGTTTCATAGTTACCTTCAGTATTGAAAGCTCTAATTTCCTAACTGTTCTTTTGTTTTCACCTTCTATATTTCACAAGAATAAAAAAAATTAAGCACAATTTTTTTATAGGGTTTGGTTATTTATAAATGGGTGTTTCCTATCTTATGCAATGAAACCACTCATTGCATTGGATCCAAAACCATCATGTCACTGTCGGTTTTTTTTTATAAACGCCTTCGTGGTGACCGGTGCGCTCTGTACACAATAAATGCACTGGAGTGTATTTGTTTGTAAACAAAATCGCTTTATTTCAAATCAAAATATTATTAAAAAAAAATCACGATCAGCAATGCGCATTTTACCTAAATGTGCATCGGGGTGCATTGTTTACAAAGCGCATCATTGAGTTTAAAATGGAAACATTATTGTTTTTATATGGAAATCGACATTTCTTAAATTTGTTCACTGTTTGACGATACGTAATAAATAGTACTTAGGAAGTCGTCTTTTTCTTAATTCATAAAGCACCAGCTAAATACAAAATTTTGTAAAACGTTCTCAATTTCGCAACGACATTGTTATACTTCATCGGTGCATATATGTATGTGTGACGCCCCAGTGCGGGAAAATATTGTTGACACCCCAATTCGAATTATTTTAATATATGCACCGATATCTTCTTCTTTTTTAAATACTAATTTTTATATCTTTTTCTTTTTCAGGGAGATTTTGAAAATTCCAAGGGGAAAACCAAGACATGTCGGTAGGGATATCGAAAAAAGTGTAGAAGAATATGTTCAAATAAATGAACATAATTTCGTCGCAAGAGAACCCATCCCAATTACAATGTGCATCAGAGGTATGTAAATCATTTTTTTTATTCTTTTATGTACATCGAATTTAAGTATCACGTGAAATACTAATTTTCAATTATTTTGTTGCAGAAAAGAAAAACAAATAGAATTCATTCATCACATAAGACAGGACGACGAGGAATAAAATGGTTGATCGCAAACTTTGTGACTATTTACGTTTTTACCTTTCTTAAGATTTCATGTTTGTTGTGATCTTTATATTTAAATAATTAATTTACACTTCTCCATGGATGTCTTCTACTAGGTGCTAACATACAAAGAGGAGCCAATCCATGAATTGATAATCATTGGGTTAAGTATGGGTTTTGAGTATATGTTGAAGAATGAAAGTTTATTTGAACAATTTGTAAATAGTTATGTTTCTTAACTTCCCTTGTTTTATAATTAATGAAAAAACAAAAAAAAATTGTATTGATTATATCGAATATGCTTTGTCATGTAGTATTAAACATGCAGGAAACAAAGTATGGAATGCAGACATTAGAAGATATTTTGAGAGAATTCATGAAGCATGGCTTTGAAAGAATGTGTATTGTTTATGAAAGACTTGGTGCTAAGGTATGTTCTTTTATTTACGCAATCATGTATACTCTACTATATGTATAAATGTAGATATACTTATTACAATTTATTTCTATGTTTGTAGATGGAAGATGAAGGGGCAGAACATAGAAAGCAAGCCGATCAAAAAAACATTATGTTCACAAATCAAAGTACAATATCACCTACAAATGATGAAGAAATGAGGCATGCATGCAACTAAAGAAATGTCAACAGTTCAACTAATGAATGACAATCAATATAACTGAATTTACTGCAAGTTGTATGTTTTGGAATATTTGTCTCTAAAAATCAGGGATTTTGTTTAAAGTACTCAACATATTGTCTCAATTGAATAAGGACATGTTACCAACATGTGTTACAATTAAAAATTGGTTGCAATTTGATTATTTCACTATCCCTTTATGTTGTCCATTTTTGTATGAAAATGGGTCTCTTATTCATCTATAATTGTTATAACGATATTTACCTCGTGACCTTGGGTCATGTCACGACAAAGCAAGACGGGATATAAAATATTAAATCTACCCTCACAATCAAACATGCAACGAAAGAATAACTAATTTTTCATAGAGAGAGACAAGGAAAGGATATAAGAGAAGGTGTGTACCTAAAACCCTTCATTTGATGTCAATCCTTGCTCTTGCTTCTCTAAATTCTCCTGGTCAAGCCTACAATAAGAGATCGAGATTGTGTTGCAATGAGGTAGTTATAGATACTAGTAGCATATATCAAAGGTACACATCAAAGCATATATGAATAAACATGAACATATCATATTTCAATGAAACAAGTGGACACAAGATTGGAAGGAAAAGATATTCTTCTATTAATCAGTGAAATAATACAGTTAGTTACAACATGACGTTGTTTATGGCACCGCTCTGGAACCAAGCATCTAAGTTCCTCCTGAAGTCCTTCAAGCATCAACTCAATGAAACTCTTCCTCAAATAGTCCGATAAGGATAGGAACACACCTTATAACTATATATGAGAGGAAGTAACTCTGAAAAAGGAGTTTCCAAGTTGGGGGGAAACTTATCAGAGGATGAAGGGGAAGGGAAGCTTGCTCAAATTTCTCAGCAAAACCTTGCACCATCAGACTTGCCCTCATAATTTCCCTCATAGGTGCTTTTATACTATCCCAAAGGGGTTGAGGAGGTTGAAATCCATTTTTTACAAGCTTGGAGATGTTGGGAAACGAGCCCAACCGAAAAAACCCGCAAAAAACTTGGATTTATTTATTTTTCATTATTGTTTAGGACATTTGCAAGTTGCACACTATAAAGGCGTGGATCTCCGTGTGTTTCTAAAAGGAAACCCGTATATATGTTCAAAATTCATGTAATTGGATGAGGCAAGGTGGGATTTTGATTTTGCAAGCCAAATGGAAGGGTAGGCCATAGCACAAATGCATAGGAATGGAATTTTATGCTATAATAGATGCCCCCTAATGTGTGAGGTCAGAAGGGAAAAATGATGGTCAAAATACATTACAAATCTGAGAGACGCGGATGCTTTGAAGTAAACTCCTGAAGGTTCCCGAACAACTGATCCAAAAATAGAAACCATCAGTCAAGATCAAGTGAGAGTATTCTCTTCCCAAGTCAGGCATACCCATGCTCAGGAGTGATGTAAGCATGGTCGCCAAATCAAGTACACTGTGGATCCATGGTACATATGAAAGTATGACTAATTTCCATGGCCACGAGCAATACACAGTAGATCCAATGATATATAAAAGTAGCAAACATGGTCACGAGGAATACACACTGGAGCTATGTCTCAAAATCAAGAACATAGGATATTTGGGATTAATGAAGTGAACAAGTTGATCATCTACAAGTAGCAAGGTTTGTGGGGTGGTGGAAAGTATGTCGGGTAGGAGCACAAAATATGTGATGCTCGTACTTCACCCGAAGTCTTCAAAACAATTTGTCGTGGTACGCATCTACACTATGCGAATAGATGTGTTGGGGTCAAACACAGTGAAACATCATTTGATTACCAGTCATTGATGTATACCGTTAACAAACACGAGACAACTCACCGATGATGATGATGGGTTTCAAGATACCATGGTACAATCTAACAAGTGTGAATAATTTAGTTGATGTCGAACAACTGGTAGAATCTGTCGAGCAAGGGACATTGATGTATTCACACTATCAATACTGAGGGAACCT
>JASDQU010309619.1:18171-51009 GCA_032191745.1 Picea mariana
GAGGTTCATGTTGTTGTGTGTTACAACTTAGATAGCAAAGTTGGGACATCTAAAGTCAATAATTAAGGTATTATATAATCACACAAATTGACTCATAAGTAAAAGTTAATGTATGTGAATATAGTTTTAAGTAAAAGTTAATGTATGTGAATATAGTTTTCAATGAACTTACATTTTAATTTGGTTTGAATTTGAAAACTGTGTGCATGTTACTTAACTCTTTCATTCTCCAAAATCAATATAAGAAAATCCATCATAATTTATTAGTGCACCCTAAAAAGATTGAAGAAAGGATGAAACAAGGATTCCAGGTTCATGTTATTGTGTGTTACAACTTACATAGCAAAGTTGGAACATCTAAGGTTAATAATTAAGGTATTATATAATCCTTTCAAACCATATTTCTATTTGTGTTATTTTCCTAATACAAAGCCAACTATATTACGTAGGCAAGCAAAAGGCCACAACTAAGAAAACACAACCAATTAAAGGGATAAAATGTGGAAGATGATATTCAAACACAACCAATTAAAGGGAGCAATTGTGGAAGATGATATTCTAGGAAATAAGTTAGAAAGGTTGGGAGAAACCAAAAAAGAAAAGTATTTTACTACTTTGTATGAGGAGACATTTTTGCTAGAAGATTGAGAAAAAAATAACAAATTAATATGATCATAGATAAAAGGAGACATTCTTGCTTCTAAAAATTATTATAAGCTTAAGAAAAAAATAACAAATTAATATGATCATAGATGAGATGAAACCTAAATATCCAAAATTTACTCAAAATATAATAATGTAATATGGTTATTGGGTCAAATGATGAAACAAGTGAATTATACTAAGTACTAAAGGTGTAGTGAAAATAAGGATAGATAACATTCTTAAAATTAACATAGATTTATCTATTTAAAAATTTAGGTTAAAAGTGAACTCAAGATCATCAAAAATTTATTTTAAAAAAGTGGACATTTATAAAAAAAAAAAATATGAGACATTGATCTTTATGTTTAACAAAGAGGAATATGTGGCCATGGGAGACAAACTAACGTTGTAGAAAAATATGAAAGATGTAAAGATTAATTGATTTACAATTTTCATTTTATACATTAATTTATATATATATATATATAACTCATTTAATCTATATGTAAAATTGAATTAATAACAAGCATGTTTCTCATTATTTTATTTTCAATGAAGGAAAGAGAATAAGGAGTTTAGAAGATCAGTTTATAAAATATTTTATCTTTTTTTAGACTTAGTATTTTTTGTTACATTTTAATAAATATAATAAATTGACATAATATTAATTATTCTTCTTAATGTTGATTGGACGTTAATCATAATAGATCGATAAATCAATTCAGTTTTAATGGAAGTTAATCATCATCATAATAGTAACGGATAACTGGAGGACAACCCACTTAGTTGTTGGTGCCTCCAAAAAAACAAAAGTTTTTATCCCCGTACCATCTAAAAGACCTCCATTCTGGTTTTCAACATCTGGAAATTTTGGACCACTGATGGCAGAGGAAATCACTCAAAGTACCCAAGCATTGAAATGGAAATTACTCATTTCCCTTCGACGAGCTCTGGTGATTCGACTACACTTAGGATGATCATTTATGGATCTCGAGAAAGGGCACCCATGGTATGCATTTATCTCGGGTTCAATCGACTTTGGTTTGATAATTCGGCTCCCCATCTATTCAACAAGACCTATTATCATAGAATTAGCATGGTGCGCAATTGTGAGCGGGCTCGTTCTCGTAGAAGTAGTGGCTCTCGAAGGCGCATGGTACAATCTTCTGCATCGTGTGCAGGACAGGCCTCTTCTCCACGGGCCCCAACCACAAACAATGAGTTTCATCGCTCCTTCGAATGGGGTTGTCACATCGAATGGTTTGATGTAGAGGGCTTCTCTCTGGGATTTGGTCCCACGTCGGTGATGTAGAGGGCTTCTCTCTGGGATTTGGTCCCACGTCGGTTTTATCTTTTGAATCTAAGTTGCACGAAACATGAAATCTCTGTAAGTTTCCGAAAGAGGAATGTATATACATATGGGGTAACGTCCTAGAGATATTTTTAAAATAACATATTATCTTGCAAGAAAAAAAAACAATGATACACATAAATGACATTTTAGAAGGAAAACCATGTCTATATCAACATGAAAGGACATGTGGCACATAGTTAGAGGAGTAATGCCTTGCATGAGGACACTTGGATACAACAATGGAATACAATCATTGGACTAATATCTTGTTAGAGAGTGCATATCCTAGAGGAGAGGCATTAAACCATAAGAGAATCATTCATCGAAGGCGTTTCATCACGGGGGTTGGATAAATCCTAGTATAACGCTTACGCATCCTTGTATTGTAGAGCATTGTGTTATCAAAACTGAACCGGTGAAGCCCAAAAATGTTAACATGTGGACATAGAGGTACATAGAGGGCTTGGTGTTCTTGATTAAATGTTAGTTTCATACCCTCATAATGATAGAATCCAATGGAAAAGTTGTAATCCTACCGATCTTGAAATCCTGAAAATTGTTAAGTTTACTGAATTTTGAAAGTGACCTAAAATTCTACTTTCTCCATATGAAGTCCAATGAAGTTGGAGCCACTCTCAAACATATTGAAACAATTAAAGGTAATGTTAAAAATTTAAGTAAAAGAATGAAAAAGAAAGATAAAGGAGAAAGTCACTTTTACTTATTTACTACCATTAATTACTAGGGTGAGTGAAATGGTGATGATAGTTAATTAAGCATGTGGACATATTTGAAATGTTTATTAGTGGTTAATGGGGAAAATTTGTGTCACCTAAGGGACCCACATCCCTCTCAGTTTCTTAGGCGAGCCCATGCAGCAAGAAAAACCTACAGAAACAGTTGTTGTTTGTGTTGTAACGGTTGGGAAACATCATCAGTCATAACATACAGCGTTTCCAAATCAGGAAATATCGTACAGTACAGTCGACGACGTTTCCCAGCTATTTTGTACCCATTTCTCCATTTCAGTGTATTTTGGGCACTGATACGTGGCCTCGAGAGGCATTTCCTGCTACATAGGGGTGAATCCATGAATATGTGTCACACTTTTTAGTAAAATGTGGCAATGAAAATTTGAAATTTTACATATTTTTTAAATTGAAGCACTCAAAACTTATATATGTTTTGTGAATTTAGAAAAAACAATTTTAGAGATTTGTGTTATCTTTCTAATGATATTTTTTACAAAAATATTAATGTCATTTAATGTTTCAAATTTTGTATTTAATTAAATGTTTGTCCTTACAATTTTTTGAAAAAATTATTGTTCGACAACACAGGTATTCCAACAGAGGACGAACACCTTCAATAACCACTCACATAACCAGATCAAAGATCAACACATCGATGTTTGCACGTGGTAAAACCCCTAAGGGGAAACATCCACAACCCCAGTCAACGTGGCCACTTGGAGCAGTTTATTAATGCAAAGAAAAAAATTACAGAGAGATTTTACAAGAGAGTTTCTCACAATCGATCATCGACAAATGACCCTCCATGCTCTTTAAATAGAGATCATGGACCAATCGGGTGTTAATCCACGGATCAATGGTCATTAAGATCGAGGAGAGTCTGAACCGTCGGATCACTCTATGTTGGGAACATATCATGACTGTCGGATTTCCTAACTACAAATGCATACTAAAGAAACACACTTTTACCTAACAACACAATAGACCAAGTAGATCTTAACTAACTCCTAAGTGTCTAAATATCTTAACATCACCCCTTAAAAACAACTTGGAATAGGATTTAAGGATTTACAATAGTGACACAATAGGAGAAGGAAGGAGGCATTAGAGCCTATCCCCCCTTAATGACAACTTCCTGAACTCCTAACATAGATCGAAGTTTGGAACACTTCACTTCGGTAAGAGACTTTGTGAAAATGTCTGCAACTTGATCTTCTATAGGGCAAAAGGGCACTTCAATAACTTGATCATGAATGAGCTTTCTGATGAATTGCATGTGTAGCTCGATGTGTTTTCTTCGCTGATGTTGAACTGGGTCTTTGGTGATCTTGATGGCACTCTGATTGTCACACCAAAGGTTGGTCGGATGTTGGTGTTGGAATCCAAACTCTGAAAGGATCTGTCGAAGCCACAAGGCTTCCTGACTTGCATTTACCATTGCTCGGTACTCTGCTTCTGCTGAAGAAAGTGCAATAGCCCATTGTTTCTTACAGGCCCAATTGACAGGTCCTGAACCAAGGCTGAAAACATAACCTGCAGTAGACATCTGATCATCAGGGTCGTCGGCCCAATCTGAATCAGTGAAACCAACCAATAAAGGAGTCCCCCCTGAACTGTAATGTATCTCGAACTGAATTATACCACGAACACAGTGAAGTATCCTTTTAGTTGCTTTCCAATGGATTTCATGGGGTGTTTACATATACCAGGCAACAAGACCAATAGCGAAGGAAAGATCAGGACGGGTATGAGTCAAGTATAAAAGGCTACCAACTAACTGACGGTACAGGGTGGCATCAACTTCAGGAGAAGTACAGGTGGAAGTAAGATTGACTCCAGACTAGAAGGGAGAAAGGGTTGGTTTACAATCATTCATGTGAAAGCGACGAAGAAGGTCACAAGCATACTTAGATTGGGAAAGTAAAATTCCTTCATTGGTTTGCAAAACTTGGAGGCAGAGGAAATAGTGCAAAAAACCTAAGTCTATCATTTCAAATTTCTTCTGAAGGTTGATTTTCACATGGTTTAAAAGTTTTGAGTCACTACCAGTAAGGATAAGGTTATCAACATAAAGGACAAGGAATATGAGATGGATTCCTACTTTCTTGGTATAGACATTAGGATCAAAATGGCATCTAGAGAATCCAATGTCAATAAGAAAGTTGTCCATTTTGGCATACCAAGCTCAGGGAGCTTTCTTGAGACCATAAAGAGAGTTATTGAGGCGACAAACAAGTCTAGAGTCATTCCAGACATAGCCAAGAAGTTGTTCCATGTAGATTTATTCTTGCAAATCTCAGTGCAAGAAGGCGGATTTAACATCCATCTTATGGACCTCCCATTTATGTGAGGCAGCAAGGGAAAGAACAAGGTAGATGGAATTCATTTTTTCTACAGGGGTAAACATTTCATTATAGTCAATTCCTTCAACTTGGGGAAATCCTTTAGCAACTAACTGAGCCTTGTGTCTTTCAACACTTCCATCTGATGCATATTTAGTTTTGTAGACCCATTTTCATTTAACATTTTTTCTTCCTCTTGGAAGAGGTACAAGATCCCAAGTATCATTTTCCATTAAAGAACGATACTCTTCATTCATTGGTGTATGCCAATCTGGATGACCTGAAGCTTCTGTAAATGTCTATGGATCATGAGTTTCTAAAACTTGAGCCAAAAGAGGAGAGGCTCGCTGGAACTATGAACGTGTCTGATGTTGATCTGAAGGATCATCGACAATATCACCAGCTGCTTCTCGTGTTGAACAAACCCATCTAGGAAGCGATGGAGATGGTGTTGGTTCAGGTTCAAAGGACTCATCTAGAAGAGGGTGAGCAGGCGGAGGTGGATTTTCATCCTCACTGTCATCATCTGAAGAAGAAACCAAATCATAAGAAGGCACAAATGTCGAAGATGGCTCGCAGGCCGAAGAAGGCACAACCATTGAATTAGGCTTGCAGGCCAAAGAAGGCACAAACGTCGAATTAGGCTCGCAGGCCAAGATATTTTCATCAAATTTAACATCTCTTCTAATAATAATTTCATGACAATGTGATTGAAGAAGTCTATAACCTTTGACATCTTCAGAATAACCAACAAATATACACTTCTCACTTTTAGGCTGGAATTCTTTCATTTTCTCATCACGAATGTGAGCCCCTGTTATACTTCCAAATACACAAAAGTGACTTACATCTGGTTTAATTTTAGTCCAAGCTTCTTCCGCTATTATATTTTTAAGAGCCTTTATGGGAGTGTGATTTAATTTGCACAGTTGATGGCTTATGCCCAATACTTTAGACTTAATCCCTTAGATTGGATCATATAATTATCCATTTCTTTTAATGTGTGGTTCTTTCTCTCAGCAACACCATTTCGTTGTGGTGTATATGGAACAATGTGTTGCATTTGGATTCCCTATGTAGTGCAGTAACTTGTAAAATTATTGTTCACATATTCGTCTCCATTATTTGTTCTTAACCTTTGAATTTGATGTCCAGATTGTTTTTCTACAAGGGTCTTGTAGGCCAAAAACCTGTCAAAAAATTTGCTCTTAAGTTTTAAGAAGTAAACCCAAGAACATCTGGAAAAGTCATCAATGAAAGTTAAGAAATACTTGCACCCAGAAAAAGAAGGAGAAAAAAGTGGACCACACAAATCACTGTGAACAAGTTGCAAAGGACCCAAGGCATGCCAAGAGGCACGTTTGTCAAAACTGTCCTGATGATGTTTTCTGAGAACACAACCGGTACAAACACCATCTCTGCATGAAACAAGATGAAGACCAGTCACCATCTGTTGATTACATAGTTGCTGCAATGAGCGATAGTTTAGATGACCAAACCGCTCATGCCTAAGTTTTCTCAAGTCATCGCTATGAGCAACAAAATCTAATGAAAAATATGATGACCCAAAGTTGTCAAATTTGTACAACCTGGTAATATGATTAGCAATTCCAGTTGCAAGAACATGCTTAAGATCTTTTAGATCCTTGATTACAACTTGGCGAGGTGAAAACTCTACGGTTTTACCTTCACCTGAATGAGTGATTTGATATACTGATAGAAGGTTACAAGAAAGACTTGGAACACATAATACATCATTGAAATGACCATTTTCTACTTGAATTGTTCCATATCTTTCAACACTAAGAGATATATCATCACCAACAAATATTTTATTGTTGTTACATTCATTTAGAGTAGAAAATATGGTTGAATCCTTAGCCATATGATAGGATGCTCCAGAATCAATAAGCCACTCATCAGAAGTAGAAGTAGAAGTAGAATTTGTATTGAAGGAGAAACCAGTAGCAGAAAGTGCATGTCCATGAGAAGAAGAAGTATTAGAATCAATACTGATGTTGTGCTTCTTCATCGTTTCTTCTAAATTTGCCATCTTCTTGAAACATTTGGACTCATCATGACCATCTTTATCACAAAAGTTGCAATGTTTGTTAGTATTCTTATTTTTATATTTTGCTCCTTTGTCTCCATTAGGAGCAAAAGTTGTTTGAGTGGGTATGAGACCCTTATATTGCTTGTTGTTGTGGCGAGTATGTTGCTTCTTGGGATTCTTGGGTTTATCTTTCTAATGGAAAACTAAGGCTTTGTTGGAGGTACCTGCAGTGTTGATCACTCCAAGTTGTACTAGCTTATCTTTCTCTCTAATCAAAGCATCACAAAAGTTCTCAAGACAGGGTTTTTGATAAGCTGCCCCTAGAGCCTCTTGCATGGCATAAAAGGTATATACAAACACAGAATATGCACTACCTAGCTTAGAAAGAATAAGATAGATGCAACGATCTTCATCTATCTTTATCTTACATTCTTCACATAAATTTCTGAGTGTTTTAAACTTAGATAGATAGTCTTCAATGCAAGAAAAATCACTCGGACTTAAAGTTAGTACTTGATTTTCTAACTGTTGTGCTCGAATAATATTGTGTTTACCAAACAAAGATTCAATCTATTCCCAAGCTNCTAGCTTATCTTTCTCTCTAATCAAAGCATCACAAAAGTTCTCAAGACAGGGTTTTTGATAAGCTGCCCCTAGAGCCTCTTGCATGGCATAAAAGGTATCTACAAACACAGAATATGCACTACCTAGCTTAGAAAGAATAAGATAGATGCAACGATCTTCATCTATCTTTATCTTACATTCTTCACATAAAGTTCTGAGTGTTTTAAACTTAGATAGATAGTCTTCAATGCAAGAAAAATCACTCGGACTTAAAGTTAGTACTTGATTTTCTAACTGTTGTGCTCGAATAATATTGTGTTTACCAAACAAAGATTCAATCTATTCCCAAGCTTCTTTGGGTTTATCAACTGATTGAAGGTGGAACCTTAAATCATGAGAGATGGACATTCTGATTAATCCACATGCTTCGTCATTCATATTATCCCGTTTGTCTTTCTTATCAACATCAGTGGATCTTGTTTCCTTTCCCAAGGTAATTCGGTACAAGCCTTTACTTATTAATAAATCCTCCATGTGAGATTTCCATTGGAAATAGTTGGTGTTGGTAAGTAAGAGATTACTTGTAGAATCCATATTAAATATGCAGATAATACATATTTAAAAATTGAAACTGATGATCTAAATAGAAAGAGCTCGAAAAGTTATGCGGTTTTAAAAAAAACGGCACTGAAAACGGACTTCAGATGTGAGAGTTATGCCCTTTTTAAAAAAAGGCATAAATGGTAACCAAAGGACCACATGGTAGTGTAAGTTTCTTTATGAAGTGACCCACTTTTATAAAGAGAAGTGGGGCTCACTTTTACAAAGAAAATATGCATGCAAAATAAATAACTCTAAAATAAAATATTAAAGCTACTTATAGTGATTCACTTTTATACTTGAAGTGAAATACACTTTACAATTTTAGCATGAACTTTTTTTTTAAAAGAAACAAAAAAGAGACTTGAACTCAAGACCTCTTACTTAATAAG
The DNA here is from genome assembly GCA_032191745.1 of Picea mariana. Lineage (NCBI taxonomy): Eukaryota > Viridiplantae > Streptophyta > Pinopsida > Pinales > Pinaceae > Picea > Picea mariana. Next base: position 26,874 of record JASDQU010309619.1, read on the forward strand.
GAAACTTTTAACCAAATGGTCTAGCAAAACATATGGTAATGTTATGAAGGAGGATTGGAGGGGTTTTGGTTGTTGTTGTTGTTGAAGATGGCCTTAGAGAGCGTGCTAAAAAAAACTCTTTTCACAAGGGTTAGATCTCGATTAGCTTACCCGAAAGATAAACCTTTTCCTATTTGTTGTCGAGATCGCACAGAGCACGGGGCAAAGAGAATACGCGGATCTAAAAGAGTAACAACTCGGAAATAAAAAAATACAAAACCAAAATACTTCTCTGCAAAAAATTAAAAAAATGTGTATTCAAACTTTATACTTCTCAATCTGACTGTAATGGTCGTATCTTGGGCAAATGGAAACCTTTTCAAGTGAATAGAAAAGTATTCCTGAATGAAACGAGTGTTGCAAACACAATGGAATAGTCTTCTCAGCCTACAAATGTAGGTAAATGACATAAAATGGAGATGAGGCAACTCGGCTTCACGATCTCGATCTACAACAGGTGTGGGTCTTCAAATAGGATCTGATACCATGTTCGACAACACAGGTATTCCAACAGAGGACGAACACCTTCAGTAACCACTCACATATCCATATCAAAGATCAACACATCGATGTTTTCATGTGGTAAAACTGCTTCGGGGAAACATCCATGGCCCCAGCCAATGTGGCCACTTGGACCAGTTTATTAATGCAAAGAAAACGATTACAGAGAGATTTTAAAAGAGATTTTCTCACAATCAATCATCGGCAAATGACCCTCCATGCTCTCTAAATAGAGATCATGGACCAATCGGGTGTTAAGCCACATATCAATGGTCATTAACATCAAGGAGAGTATGAACCGTCGGATCACTCTATGTCGGGAACATATCGTGACCGTCGGATTTCCTAACTAAAAATGCATACTAATGCATACTTAATAAACACACTAGAAAACACACTTTTACCTAACGACACAATAGACCAAGTAGATCTTAACTAACTCCTAAGTTTCTAAATATCCTAACATCCCCCCTTAAGAACAACTTGGGATAGGATTGAAGGATTTACAATAGTGACACAATAGGAGAAGGAAGGAGGCATTAGAGCCTATCCCCCCTTAATGACAACTTCATGAACTCCTAACATAGATTGAAGATTGGAAAACTTCACTTCGGTAAGAGACTTTGTGAAAATGTCTGCAACTTGATCTTCTGTAGGGAAAAAGAGCACTTCAATAACTTGATCATGAATGAGCTTTATGATGAAGTGCATGTGTAGCTCGATGTGTTTGTTACGCTGATGTTGAACTGGGTCTTTGGTGAGCTTGATGGCACTCTAATTGTCACACCAAAGGTTGGTCAGATGTTGGTGCTAGAATCCAAACTCTGAAAGGATCTGTCGAAGCCATAAGGCCTCCTAACTTGCATTTACCACTGCTCGGTACTCTGCTTCTGGTGAATAAAGTGTAATAGCATGTTGCTTCTTACATGCCCAAGTGACAGGTCCTGAACAAAGGCTAAAAACATAACCTACAATAGACTTTCGATCATCAGGGTTGTCAGCCCAATCTGAATCAGTGAAACCAACCAATAAAGGAGTCCCCCCTGAACTGTAATGTATCTCGAACTGAATTGTACCACGAACATAGTGAAGTATCATTTTAGTTTCTTTCCAATGGCTTTCATGGGGCATTTTCATATACCGGGCAACAAGACCAACAACAAAGGAAAGATCAGGACGGGTATGAGTCAAGTATAAGAGGCTACCAACTAACTGACGGTACAGGGTGGCATCAACTTCAGGAGAAGTACAGGTGGAAATAAGCTTGACTCCAGGCTGGAAGGGAGAAAGGGTTGGTTTACAATCGCCCATGTGAAAGCGACGAAGAAGGTCACAAGCATACTTAGACTGGGAAAGAAAAATTCCTTCATTGGTTTGAAAAACTTGGAGGCCAAGGAAATAGTGCAAAAAACCTAAGTCTGTCATTTCAAATTTCTTCTTAAGGCTGGTTTTCAGATGGTTTAAAAGTTTTGAGTCACTACCAGTAAGGATAAGGTCATCAACATAAAGGACAAGGATTATGAGATGGCTTCCTACTTTCTTGGTATAGACATTAGGATCAAAATGGCATCTAGAGAATCCAGTGGCAATAAGAAAGTTTTTCATTTTGGCATACCAAGCTCGGGGAACTTGCCTGAGACCATAAAGAGACTTCTTGAGGCGACAAACAAGGCTAGAGTCATTTTTGACATAGCCAGGAGGTTTTTCCATGTAGATTTCTTCCTGCAAATCTCAATGCAAAAAGGCAGATTTAACATCCATCGGATGGACCTCCCATTTATGTGAGGCAGCAAAGGAAAGAACAAGGCAGATGGAATTCATTTTTGCTACAGGGGCAAAGGTTTCATTATAGTCAATTCCTTCAACTTGGGAAAATCCTTTAGCAACTAATCGATCCTTGTGTCTTTCAACACTTCCATGTGATGCATATTTAGTTATGTAGACCCATTTGCATCTAACAAGTTTTCTTCCTTTTGGAAGAGGTACAAGATCCCAAGTATCGTTTTTCATTAAAGAATGATACTCTTCATTCATTGTTGTATCCCAATCTGTATGACCTGAAGTTTCTACAAAGGTCTCTAGTTAATGAGTTTCTAAAACTTGAGCCAAAAGAGAATAGGCTCGTTGGAACTGTGAACGTGTCCTACATTGATCTGAAGGATCACTGACAAGATCACCAGCTGCTTCTCGTGTTGAATGAACCCATCTAGGAAGCGATGGAATTGGTGTTGGTTCAGGTTCAAAGGACTCATCTAGAGGAGGGTGAGCAGGCGGAGGTGGATTTTCATCCTCACTATCTTCATCTGAAGAAGAAACCAGATCAGAAGAAGGCACAAACGTCGAAGATGGCTCGCAGGCCAAAGAAGGGACAACCGTCGATTTAGGTTCGCAAGCCAAAGAAGGCACAAACGTCGAATTAGGCTTGCAGGCCAAGATATTTTCATCAAATTTAACATCTCTTCTAATAATAATTTCATTACAATGTGATTGAAGAAGTCTGTTACCTTTGACATCTTCAGAATAACCAACAAATATACACTTCTCACTTTTAGGCTGAAATGCTTTCCTTTTCTCATCAGGAATGTGAGCCCATGCTATACTGCCAAATACACGGAAGTGACTTACATCTGGTTTAATTTTAGTCCAAGTTTCTTCCGGTGTTATATTTTTAAGAGCCTTTGTGGGAGTGCGATTTACTATGTAATTTTCACAGTTGATGGCTTCAGCCCAATACTTTAGATTTAATCCCTTAGATTGGATCATACAATTAGCCATTTCTTTTAATGTGTGGTTATTTCTCTCAACAACACCATTTTTTTGTGGTGTATATGGAACAATGTGTTGCATTTGGATTCCCTGTGTAGTGCAGTAACTTGCAAAATTATTGTTCACATATTCATCACCATTATCTGTTCTTTAACTTTGAATTTGATGTCCAGATTGCTTTTCTACAAGGGTATTGTAGGCCAAAAAATTGTCAAAAACTTCGCTCTTAAGTTTTAAGAAGTAAACACAAGTACGTCTGGAAAATTCATCCATGAAAGCTAAGAAATACTTGCACCCAAAAAAAGAAGGAGAAGAAAGTGGACCACACAAATCATTGTGAACAAGCTGCAAAGGGCCTGAGGCATGCCAAGAGGCATGTTTGTCAAAACTGTCCCGATGATGTTTGTCGAGAACACAACCAACACAAACACAATCTCTACATGAAACAAGAGGAAGACTAGTCACCATCTATTGATTACATAGTTGTTGTAATGAGCAATAGTTTAGATGACCAAACCACTCATGACAAAGTTTGCTCAAATCATCGCTATGAGCAACAAAAACTGATGAAAAAGATGATGACCCAAAGTTGTCAAATTTGTACAACCTGGTAATATCATGAGCAATTATAGTTGCAAGAACATGCTTAGGATCTTTTAGATCCTTGCTTACAACTTGGTGAGGTGAAAACTCTACGATTTTACCTTCACCTGAATGAGTGATTTGATATATTGATAGAAGGTTACAAGAAAGACTTGGAACACATAATACATCATTGAAATGACCATTTTCTACTTGAACTGTTCCAGATCCTTCAACACTAAGAGATCTATCATCGCCAACAAATATTTTCTTGTTGTTACATTCATTTAGAGTAGAAAATATGGCTCTATCCTTAACCATATGATAGGATGCTCCAGAATCAATAAGCCACTCATCAGAAGTAGAAGTAGAAGTAGAATTTGTATTGAAGGAGAAACCAGAAGCAGAAAGTGCATGTCCATGAGAAGAAGAAGAAGTGGAATCAATATTGATGTTGTGCTTCTTCATCGCTTCTTCTAAAGCTGCCATCTTCTTGAAACATTTGGACTCATCATGACCATCTTTATCACAAAAGTTGCAATGTCTGTTAGTATTCTTATTTTTATATTTTTCTCCTTTGTCTCCATTAGGAGCAAAAGTTGTCTGAGTGGGTTTGGGACCCTTNTTGTTGTGGCGAGGATGTTTCTTCTTGGGATTCTTGGGTTTATCTTTATGATGGACAACTAAGGCTTTGTTGGAGGTACCTGCAGTGTTGATCACTCCAAGTTGTAATAACTTATCTTTCTCTCTAATCAAAGCATCACAAAAGTTCTCAAGACTGGGTTTTTGATAAGCTGCCTCTAGAGCCTCTTGCATGACATAAAAGGTAGATACAAACACGAAATATGCACTACCTAGCTTAGAAAGAATAAGATTGATGCAACGATCTTCGTCTATTTTTATCTTACATTCTTCACATAAAGTTCTAAGTGTTTTAAACTTAGATAGATAGTCTTCAATGCAAGAAAAATCTCTTGGACTTAAAGTTAGTACTTGATTTTCTAACTATTGTGCCTGAATAATATTGTGTTTTGTTAGAATATAGAAGATTGTGCTCGTTTTACCATTGACGATACCCTTGTCACCCAACCATAGGTTGAAGCCACCCTATGAGCACCTTGACCTTGACAGAGAAGAGAATCCTGGTAGAAATCCAATAGCCAAGAGAGACTAATGCACCAAGCAAGAATAGAAACCAATCTAATCAGATAATCCCACCCAGAGGCTAGCGCACACTTTCTCAGAAACTTGCGCAGAAGCTGCAACTGCACCTGCGCAGATCCAGTTCACTCTGCAACTATTGAGATGTGAATAATGAGAACTAGCACCCTGTATTTATAGTAGTCTGGGAAGTTTAACTGAAGCCGACTTCTCCTTCTGGGTATTAATAAATTCACATTAAATATATTTCTGCAACCGACAACCTGTCTAGGGTTTCCTTCATTTATTTGCTTCCTTTCGGAGTATTCTAGTCTTGTCATAGGTCACAATAGAGGTTCATACCTCCCGAAGCTACCATAATATTAACACTCCCTCCTAGATAGGGAGGTATGGTCTTGAGCACAACAGACCATTCAACTGGTAGCAACACGAGCACCGTCATTATTATCTAACTGGATAATCTCCTATGACAACTGGTACAAAATTAATTGATAGAACACACATGTGTCTATTCAAGATAGTACGCAACTACTCAAACCGTGACATATAGTCACAAACAATGGAACAAATCCACCACAGTAGTATATCTCTACTATCTGGAGACAGGTAGTCTCCATAACAATCATCTGGGCCAATCTTTCACTCACATCTGTGAGCTCTGAAAGAATATCTGCCTCACAAATAGTGGAACATATCCACCACGGTAGTTTACATCTACTATCATATATTCTTCATAACAAACATCTAATAACAACCTGCATAGAAACAATGTTATGATATAAACTGAATCATCTGGGCCAATCTTTCACTCACGTATTTGAGATATGAAGGAATATCTTCCCTCAGTATAGAACATTAGCAATGGGCTATCTGTCCCATTCTTCTCAAACAAGGAAGAAGGATTATTTCTAATTTTTGAGCCTGGACCATTCCTCACCCTGGGCCATTCTTCCTACACTAGTCAAAGTGGACCCTGGACAGAATGTATAAACCCTAAGGAATGTTTGGACCATTCCCCACCCTGGGTCATTCCTCCTATACTAATCAAAGTGCACCTTGGAGAGAATGTATAAACCTTAAGGAATGACTNGAGAATGTATAACCCTAAGGAATGTTTGTCCCTGATTGTTGAGCCTGGACCATTCCCCACCCTGGGCCATTCCGCCTAGACTAATCAAAGTGCGCCCTAGAGAGAATCATAACCCTAAGGAATGACTATCCGGACCATTTCCTCCGTTAACCACAAGAGGAAAAGACTGTCCTATATCAACCTCCAAAACAGACCATTCCTCATGTTAACCATAATGAGAAATCGTTGTCCGGCAAGGCGGGTCAGTCTTTTTGAGTAACTCTCAAGAAGAGAGACTTCCCTAGACCACTCCCCATGTTAACCACAATGGGAAGTCATTGTCTATGATACATCAACAATCAGACTACCTCCCATGTTAACCACAATGGGAAGTTAATGTCTGTCAGAAATCTCAATCCACTTTCTGAACAGGAAAGAATCTGTCCAATTTGGCCTATTTTTCAATTACAAAGATAAATAATATTTTCAGTGCTCCCTCCTAATCTGGAGAGTCATTTAAATCACAAAAATAAATGTTTTCAAGAATATTTTTCCGTACCTTCTCCTAGCTTGGAGAATCTTCCCTTTCAGCTAAGGGAGTTATTTCTACGATCCCCATCTTCTCTCAGAAATATGCAAACTTGATTCTGGATAGAGGTTTTGTCAGGATGTTTGTTGTCTGCTCATCAGTGGGGATATACTCGAGATTTACCTCTCCTTCCTGGACTTTATCTCGAATAAAGTAGTATTTGATCTCAATGTGCTTCGACCTTTCATGAAACACTAGATGTTCTGATAATCTTATACAACTCTAATTATCACAATATATTATGGTCGATTCTGGAGTTTGATCAAATAAATCAGAGATTAACTTCCTTAGCCATACTACTTATGTGCATGCTTCACAAGCTGCCATATACTCTGCTTCCGTTGCACTGAGTGCGACAAACTTATGTTTCCTGCTGCCCCAAGATATCATAGCGGAGCCCAAACTGAAACACATACCTGAAGTACTCTTTCTGTCTTCTGCACTTCCTGCCCAATCAGAGTCTGTGAATCCATGAAGTTGGATATCACTGGATGCGGTATATCTCAAGCCATAGTTTATTGTCCCACGAATATATCTTAGATCATGCTTTGCAGCTATCCAACGCTCTTGTCTAGGTTCCACCTGGAACTGACTTAATGTATTTACAGCAAAGCAAATATCTGGTCGAGTATTTACCAAATACATCAATGATCCAATCAGTTGTCGATATAGAGATGGATCTACTAGATCGGAATCTAGGACTTTCACTTTTCTTATATCTGCATTCATAGGAGTATCCATGGACTTACAGTCCATCATTCCAAATTTCTGAAGGATCTTTATAGCGTACTTTCCTTGTCCAAGGAATACTTCACCATGCTTCTACCATACTTCTAGTCCCAAGTAGTAATGCATGAGACCTATATATTTCATATCAAATTCAGAGGCTAATTCCTTCTTGCACTGGATAATTAAAGATTCTTCACCTCTTATCAATAGATCATCAACATATAATAGTAGAATCACAGGTGTGTTATCCACAACTTTCTAATAAAGGTTTGGATATGCATGATTCTTGGAGAAACCAAGTCTTGTTAGATAGTTGCCCATTCTGGCATACCAAGCCCTTGGAGCTTGATTGAGTCCATATAGAGCTTTCTTCAATCTGCAAACGTGAGTGTCTCTGGAATGTACCTCGAATCCTTGAGGTTGTTCAACATACACTTATTCAACAGCTCCATTGAGGAAGGTTGTATTTACATCCATCTAGTGTAGATTCCATCCCATGGAAGCGGCAAGAGATAGGATAGCTCTGATGGAGGTATAACTTGTCATCGAAGCAAAGGTTTTGTCATAATCTTCTCCCTCCTTCTGGGAGAACCCTCTGGCCACGAATCTTGCCTTGTATTTATCCATGCTTCTGTCTACTGCATGTTTGATCTTGTATACCCATTTTGAGGTTACCACTGATTTTTCTTTAGGATTGGGTACAATTTCCCATACTTCATTTTTCATAATGGATTGATGTTCTTCCGCCATAGCTTCTTTCCATTGTCCCTTTTGGACTGCTTCTTCAAATGTGGTAGGTTCTTCATCTAGAAACTTTGTCATGTATGCTGCATAACTTGAGAATCTTTTCGGTCTTTTACTCTTCCTGGATGTTCCTTCTGGAACCTTGATTCTTTCTGCATCTTGTAAAGTAGCTTCAAGCCAAGCTGGTCGTTTCTTGGTTTTTGGTATGATATCTGAATCAATGTTCTCACATGGCTCCATAGGATGATCAGGTTGATCTTTTTTGTTATTTTTGTTTTCTGTGTTTTCTTCATTTGGTTCTTCAAGTTCTTCTTCTTCTATAATTTCTTCGATGGATTTCCTAAAGGCCATCCTTTCATTGAACGTTACGTCTCTGCTTACTTCTATCATGTGTTGTTCTGGAATATATATTCTATAGGCTTTGGATGAATCACTATATCCCACGAATATCCCCTTTTTTCCTAAGGGTTCTAGTTTATTCCTTTTATCTTTGGGAATATGAGAGTAAACTGGACATCCAAATATTCTTAAGTTTTCTATGTTAGGTTTCTTACCTGAGAATGCTTCTTCTAGTGTCATGTCCTTCAATATATGATGAGGGCTTCTGTTCTGTACATATATTGTCGTCATTGTTGCTTCTCCCCATAGGAACATGGATAGACCTTGATTATTCAGTAAGGCATTTATTGTTTCTTCGATAGATCTGTTCTTTCTTTCCGCTACACCATTTTGTTGAGGATTATGAGGAACAGTCAACTCCCTCCTTATCCCTGTCGATTTGCAGAATGCAACGAACTCCTTCGAGGTGTATTCTCCTCCATTATATGTTCTTAATGTCTTGATCTTCTTGTTCGTAAGGTTTTCTATTTCTACCTTGAATTCTTGGAACTTGTTGAATACTTCGTCTTTTGATTTCAGTGGGTACAGCGACATCTTTCTTGAATAGTCATCTATGAAGATTACGTAGTAAAGAGATCCTCCTAGAGATCTGACTGGCATTGGACCGCAAATATCTGAGTGTATTAGATCTAGGGTTTACTTAGATATGTTGTTGTTGCTTGGGAATGGTTTCTTGATATTCTTCCCAAGGGCACATCCTTTGCAAATTCATTCATGTGTAGATTTCAATTCTGGTATTCCTTCAACCATTTTTCTGAGGAAAGGTAATTCTTGGTAATTGATATGAGCGTACCTTCTATGCCAAATCTCACTAGGGTTGACTTCATCATGTACTAGAGCTTCTTCATTTTGTTCTAGTAGTCTATGCAGATTTCCTTCACGACTTCCAATAACCCTAGCATCCTCTATGTTGGAATTCGTATGCCATGATAGCACCTTTCCATCCATGAAGGCCATTTTGTTTCCTTTGTCTTCTAAAAATGATATCGATACAAGATTATTTTCTAAACTAGGTACATATAAAACATTTCTTAAGTGAACATGAATACCTGATTCCAATTTGACAGAGGTTTGTCCAAATCCTTCGACAGGGTAAGTGCTTTTGTCTCCAAGCTCCACTTTGTACAATGTCTTTCTCTCATTTAGATTTGAGAGTCTGGCTTGATCTCTCATCATGTGCCTAGAATCTCCACTATCAATTATCCACATATCATCTTCAATCATCCCGGTAAGTGATGAGTAATGTGAAAGACTGATTATTTCACACATGTCTTTGGTTGACTGGTAACTGGTCATGCTTTGATCCAAAACTTCAACTTCGTCATTTTTGTTTTCTAAGAGAACCACGAGGTGCATTGAGTTAGGGCGCATCTGAATATATTCTTCTTGGGTGAGATGCTCCACCACAAGGTGTTGGATCGGGATTTAGGGTTTCTACAAATGCTTCTGCTAGTAACCCAAATTGTAGTGTTTTTGGAAGTTGCTCCTGCTAGTAACCCTAGCGGCAGTTCCTCAATGAGCTCAATATCTAGCGGCTATGCTTCCTTCCAGCGTTTTAGGCTGACTGAAGGGGGTGTGGGCCCATAACCTGTTAGAATATAGAAGATTATGCTCGTATTACCATTGACAATACCCTTGTCACCCAACCACAGGCCGAAGCCACCCTTCGAGCAACTTGACCTTGACAGAGAAGAGAATCCTGGTAGAAATCCAATAGCCAAGAGAGGCTAATGCACCAAGCAAGAATAGAAACCAAGTTGATCAGATAATCCCACCCAGAGGCTAGCGCACACTTTCCCAGAAACTTGCGCACAAGCTGCAACTACACCTGCGTAGATCCAATTCACTCTGCAACTGCTAAGATGTGAATAATGAGAATTGGCTCCCTATATTTATAGTAGTCTAGGCAGTTTAACTGGGGCTGACTTCTCCTTCTGGGTATTAATAAATTCATATTAAATATATTTCTACAGCCGACAACCTGTCTAGGGTTTCCTTCATTTCTTTGCTTCCTTCCGGAGTATTCTAGTCTCTTCATAGGTCACAATAGAGGTTCATACCTCCCGAAGCTACCATAATATTAGCATGTTTATCAAACACAAATTCAATATTTTCCCAAGCTTCTTTGGGTTTATCAATTGATTGAAGGTGGAACCTTAAATCAAGAGAGATGGACATTCTGATTAATCCACATGCTTCGTCATTCCTATTATCCCATTTGGATTTCTTATCAGCATCAGTGGGTGTTGTTTCCTTTCCCAAGGTAATCCGGTACAAGCCTTTACTTCTTAATAAATCCTCCATATGGGATTTCCATTGGAAGTAGTTGGTGCTGGTAAGTAAGAGATTACTTGTAGAATCCATATTAAATATGCAGATAATACAAATTTAAAAATTGAAACTGATGATCTGAATGGAAAGAGCTCGAAAAGTTTTGCGGTTTAAAAAAAACAGCATTGAAAACGGACTTCGGATGTGAGAGTTATGCCATTTTTTTTAAAAAGCCATAAACGGTAACCAAAGGACCACGTGGTAGTGTAAGTTTCTTTATGAAGTGACCCACTTTTATAAAGAGAAGTGGTGCTCACTTTTACAAATAAAAGATGCATGCAAAATAAATAACTCTAAAATAAAATATTAAATCTACTTATAGTGATTCACTTTTATACTTGAAGTGAAATACACTTTACAATTTTAGCATGAACTCTTTTTTTTTAAAGTAACAAAAGAGAGACTTGAACTCAAGACCTCTTACTTAATAAGGAAACTTTTAACCAAATGGTCTAGCAAAACATGTTATAATGTTCAGAAGGATGATTGGCGATGTTGTTGTTGTTGTTGAAGACGGCCTTGGAGACGTGCTAAAAAAAAACTCTTTTCACACAAGAAAAAAATTTTGCTTCTCAATGACAAGAAGGGTTAGATCTCGGTTAGCTTACCCAGAAGATGCACCTTTTCCTATCTGTTTTTGAGATCGCTCAGGGCGCGGGGAAAAGAGCATACGCAGATCTAAAAGAGTAGCAACCCGAAAATAAAAAAATACAAAACCAAAATATTTCTCTGCAAAAAAAATTAAAAATGTGTATTCAAACTTTATACCTTTGGATTTGACTGTAATGGTCGTATCTTGGGCAAACGAAAACCTTTTTCGAGTGAAACGAAAAGTTTCCTAAATGAAATGAGTGCTCCGGATGCAATGGAACAGTCCTCTCAACATAGAAATGTACGGAAATGACAGAAAATGGATATGAAGAAACTCAGCTTCACGATCTCGATCTACAACAAGAGCAGGTCTTCAAACAAGCTCGGATACCATGTTCGACAACATAGGTATTCCAATAGAGGATGGACACCTTCAGTAACCACTCACATAACCATATCAAAGATCAACACATCGATGTTTACACGTGGTAAAACCCCTACGAGGAAACATCCACGGCCCAAGCCAACGCGGCCACTTGGAGCAGTTTATTAATGCAAAGAAAAAGATTACAGAGAGATTTTACAAGAGAGTTTCTCACAATCGATCATTGGAAAATGACCCTCCATGCTCTTTAAATAGAGATCATGGACCAATCGGGTGTTAAACCATGGATCAATGGTCGTTAAGATCGAGGAGAGTATGAACCATCGGATCACTCTAAGTCAGGAACATATCATGACCGTCGGATTTCCTAACTACAAATGCATACTAATGCATACTAAAGAAACACACTTTTACCTAATGACACAATAGACCAAGTAGATCTTAACTAACTCCTAAGTGTCTAAATATCCTAACAATTATTAAGTGACTTTTGTTTTCAACATCTAATTCAGTGTTCAATGTATAATTTTCAAATACATACACACACAAACACCATCTACACATAATGTAATAGCTCTCTTTTTTCTTGGTGGGGGGTTGTAGAGGTGGGGGAAATTGTATTGTTTATTATTTTTAAGCCGACAAATTAATATTTGAATCGCATTTTATACAGTTGTGTGTTTTCAAAAATTTATTTTCTTATCAAATTGTAAAATAAAAAACCAACAATAGCATTTTGAAGAGGAAACATCAAAAGAGTGCACACTTATTAATAAATTTTTGGTTATGTAGTTTTTAAGATACCTATTTTTCTTTGGGGGCCTTGATTATTGAAGAGAAAAAAAATCGTATAAGTTTTAGAAAAACATAAATTAAAAATTTAGAATGAAATCCAAAACAAGAAAACTGCCAATCAATACAGGATTCAATCATGAATTTATATGCACCAAGTCTACCACCTTTCATGGAAGAGATGAAGAAATTTCACCTACAAAAAGTTGCAGCTCCATGAAACCTTGCATAAATGGGAAGGATTTTGGACTTTCAATCCATTGATCGAGGTTTTTAAAATACATCAATTGAGGGATTTAAAAATATCACGATCAATGTATTTTAAAACCCTTGATAAAGGTATTTTTGACATAACTAATTTATTTTTGGTTTAAAACTTTCAATCGAGGGTTTTAAAATACATCAATTGAGGGATTTAAAAAGCTCACAATCAAGGTATTTTTGACATAAACAATTCATTTTTTGTTTAAAACTCTTGATTGAGGTTTTACCTCAATTGAGGTTTTAATCCCTTGAACGAAAGCTTAAAGCCTTGATCAAGTAAAACCTTGATCAAGGATCACATAGGCCATTTTCGCGTGCCCGACTTGCCAAAATGTGTGACCAATATTTATGGATTCAGTCGATTATGACTTAGAAAAAACTACACTCAAAAATATATCAAGCAAAGTACATTGGGAACTTACACTCAAAAAATCCTTGAATGGAAATTCTATCCAATCATTCCATTCGTGTGTGTGTTTTTATTGTACAATGGGTCTCTTTATATACAATAGGTGACCATAACAATATGACATAATAAAATATTCAATGCAACCATAACAATATGTCATAATATGCTAGTGGTTTGAGATTTATCCTACCTCTCTACAAGTTGCTTCACAACTTGTCAATTGTATATGTACTCTTGTTTGAGTCAAATATGCTCTAGTTTGAGTCAAATATTTGAGGTAGATTGACTTAGGTTTAGACTTGCATATGAGATTAAAGTTTGCATAATGATTATGAATTCTAAGAATATCTTGTAGGTTTCTAGTAGAATTTAATATCAAAATGGTGTGATCATTGATGTATATCATGTACCAAGTTTGAGTGTCAAGTTGTTGTATGTACCCTAACTAACCCAAACTATCAAGAAGGTTGAATTATGTCTTGGCAGGTTTGTTATGAATGATATTAACAATGAATTTCTTGTTGTTTCCAAGGGTATTCTTGATCCTAAATATAGATTGTATAAGTTATATGGCTTTCCTAAGAAAGATCCAAGACCTACTGCACTCATAGACAAGACCGACAACTGGAGTAGAATTTGGCACAAGAGACTTGGACATCTAAATTTTTGAAATATGAAATTGATGGATAATGGACTCTGAAAGGTAGTTCCCCCTTATGGTGTATGTAAAGGGTGTGTACTTATAAAGCATCACCAAGCTATATTTGAGACAAGAGAGTCTTGTAGAGCACAAACTCAACTAGAACGTATCCATAGTGACCTTTGTTTAATAAACCAATCATTGTTAGCTAGTGCAAGGTATGCTTTACTTTTATTGATAATTTTTCAAGTATATTGTGTATACTTCTTGGAGAATAAGAATAATGTCTTTGAAAAGTTCAAGGAATTTAGAGCATTGGTTGAGAAGCAATGAGGTCAATTTGTAAATTTATAAGATCCGATAATGGAAAAGAATATATAAGAAAGGATTTTGAGAGATACTTGTCACAAAATGATATCTCTTGGAAAAGATATGTATCTTACACACCTCAACAAACCAATGTTGTTGAAGGAATAATAGAACTTTAGTTGAAATTGTTGGGTATGTGTTATATTATTTGCATGACTAGATCTAGTGTTTGCATTGCACTGGGTGCATGGGGGGATTAGAATGGGGGGGTTCGATGAAAGCGCTCCCGGGAAAAAAAATTGGCGTTTTTTTGCATTTGTTTTTGGTGGTTTTTTGGCACATGGTTTTCATCGATGGTTTTCTAATTTTGGTTAAGAAATTAGGGTTGTTGACTATTTTGGGTCAATGGATTTAAGGGTTTTTTATGCTACAGGATCATATATATTGTATTGTATTGTAAACAATGAAGATATGATGAACACAATATTAGAGGTGTGGCTCTAAACAAGTTGTTGGCTTTCTTGGTTTGGGTTTCCAGGGTAAACATTTGTGTGTAATGTGTGTGTGTCATTGTACCTTTTCTATTTTTATTGAGAATATGTTTGCAGTAAATAATTGTACAAGGTTAAAATCTACATTTGGTATCAGAGCAATTATTGGCTTCAGGGGGATGCCTTTGTGGTCAAGGGTTTGGTCAGGTCTGTAATAAGCCTTGTTATAGTGGGAGATCTGTAGTATTGATTCTTCATGTGAAAAGAAATGGCGAGTAGCTAAAACATAGAGATCAAGAAACTTAATGGGAAAAATTTTGAGTTGTGGAAGCTCAAGATGGAATATTTGTTGGTGGAAAATTGGAAAAATATCAATGCATCATTGTGGATCCAAGTACTGCACCTACAGGAACGTCAACAGAAGACTGGGAAAAGTTGGATTTGAAGTCGAAGAGCACAATTCGGTCGTGTCTCTCAAATTCACTATTAATGAATGTGTCGGGGAAAGCTATGGCTAAGGATTTATGGAATAAGTTGGGGACTTTGTATCAATATAAGTCCCTGGTAAACAAATTGTTCCTGTAGAAGAAGTTATATAACCTGAGGATGAAAGATGGAAACTCAATGATAGAACGTATGAATGCCTTCAATACAATGGTAAGTCAATTATTATCTGTTGATATTAAGATCTATTATGAACAGAATGTATCGGTTTATTTTTCTATTTACCAGACTCGTGGGATAATTTGGTTGTGGTCATAGGTAGTAATACAACTACTTTAAGTTTCAATGATGTGGTCTCATCCTTATTGTTGGAGGTGTTGAAATTTTGGTATTCTCATTTAACCATAGACAATGTCACATCATTGTCACCCAACCATAGGCATTCACATATGCCACCCCCAAGCACACTAACCTTTACTTATAATAATTCTAGCAAGCCTACTCCAGAACCAACAGATAAACCCTAGTTGCTAACTGTAGCAACAACTCAAGACAAGTAGAGCATTCCTTCTCCAAGGGTAGCGCACAAGAGAGAGAGTCTCCATATCCAAAAAACAAGTACCATACACAACTACAGCAACTCCAGTTGCACTACTCTCTCTCTCTCTCTCTCTCTCTCTCTCTCTCTCAAACTTGCGCCATACTTACCAAAAATATCACCAAGAGAGAGACCAAGACCAAGAGATGACCATGCGCCCTTATTCCTCCTTGTAGTTGCAACTGCATCTCTCCACAAGACTTGCCCACTAAATGGATGTACAAATGAGCTAAAACCTCCTTTATTTATATTAATCTCTCAAGTAACTTTTATGGTTGAGTCGACCTGAATTTATGGTAATTAGATTTTATGTTTATCTTTTTCCTCTGAAGTCAACTTGTATTTCTAGAAGACAATATTCTAATATTATTATTATGTTAGGTCGACTTGTCTTCTAGGGTTTCCACACATCTGTTTAATGGCTCACTTACTTCCAGAATATTCTATTATAAGTCATAGGTTATATGTGGAGGTTAATACCTCCTACAGCTACCAAAATATCAACACTCCCTCTTAATTAGGGAGGTAATAACTAAGATGTTTTTTATGTAGTGGTCTCAAACACATCCATCCATCTCACATGACATGGGAAAGACTCACATGGTATTATAGACCAGTCTACAGGCAGCATCACCATATCCACATAGACTATCATCGGATCAAACAAATCATGTAACAAGTATCACCATCATAGTCGCACATTAGCCATCTAGCTAGAAAACACCTCCAACACTACTAGTTGGCACTCCATCTAGTAACCTTCGATGCTATTGATCGACACTCTAACTAAGAATCATTTTCGACACTACAAGTCAACATCTAGTTCATATATAACTAGTAACTCGTCAATTCATACAGAATCTGACTCAAAAATTTAACACTCTCTCTTAACAAGGAAGGTATTCCTCTCGGCGAGATCATCATCACTGCTTCTACACTTTTGCACACCTCGACCATTGTCTTGTTGATTTTCATGAATCCATACATCATAAGAAGTTCTACACTTTCATTGGGTAGCATACCAACCTACCTTGGAGTACCAACCTGCGTTGGGGTAGCATACCATCCTGTGTTGGACTACCAGCATGCACTAGGGTAGCATACCATCCTACGGTGGAGTACCAACTTGCGTTGGGGTAGCATACCATCATGCGTTAGAGTGCCAACTTGCACTAGGGTAGCATACCAACCTACGTTGGAGTACCAACCTGTGTTGGGGTAGCATATAAGCCTACATTGGAGTACCAACCCACGCTGAGGTAGCATACCATCCTGCATTGGAGTACCAACCTGCCCTGAGGTAGCATACCAACCCGTGTTGGAGTACCAACCTGCACTGAGGTAGCATACCAGCCTGCGTTGGAGTACCAACCTGCATTGGGGTAGCATAATAGCCTGCACTGGGATAGCATACCAGCTTTCATTGGAGTACCAATCTATGTTGGGGTAGCATACCAGCTTGCGTTGGAGTACCAACCTGCACTGGAGTAGCTCCCACTACTAGGGATCTCATAACTTCCCTATACTAAGGATCACCTCACTTCCCGCTACTGGGAAACACATCACTCCCTCTCACGAGGGAAAATCCTTCTGGACCACACCAAGCTTGTCCCTAACAAAGGATTGGTCAACATATCTGCTATTTGTTCGTCGGTAGAAAAATACTGGAGAAAGTGTCTCATCGTAGTCTTCTCCCTCTTGCTGGGAGAATCCTCTCGACACAAATCAGGATTTGTGCATCTCTAGGCTATTTATCTGCAACATTCTTGATCTTGTATATCAACTTTGAAGTCACCACTAAATTCCCTTCTGGTATCAGAACCAAGAAAATATATATATCCCAGTCCTTCTGACTATCTTCCTCCTCGACCATTGTAGCAAAGTCTACTGAAGCAAGGGAATCTTCCCATAATATCTCATATCTCCTTGGAGCCTTTGAAGCTTCAATATATCCTTCTCAACCCATGGCACCTGTCTGTCAGCTCTGGAAGACGTCTCTCTCTTCCATTTAAATCTAAAAGTCTCTAAGTCTCCATTCTCCCTCTGAATCTTGACTCACTCTAAGTCTATACAATCTTCAAAGCCATATTCTCCTCATGATATTCTTCATCAATGTTGCATCCTGCAAAGCTTCATGGGACCATGTTGTTCTCTTCTTGGTTACTGCAATGATTCTGGGTAGGCCCTTATGGCTCTATTAAATCTTCCTAATGATTTGAAGAGTGATCAACTGCACTAGAGGGATTTGTTTGTTCATATTTGGAGC
Source organism: Picea mariana (assembly GCA_032191745.1). NCBI lineage: Eukaryota > Viridiplantae > Streptophyta > Pinopsida > Pinales > Pinaceae > Picea > Picea mariana. Next base: position 44,973 of record JASDQU010309619.1, read on the forward strand.
CTTCTGCTCCTTACAATCAATCTCCATATGAGATACTATGTATCTTGCAAAAGTACCCTTCTTCATCTTCTTATTCTTTGGTACATGGATGTATACATTTGTGTATACAACTTCTTATCTAGATAGTTTGCTCCATGTCTCAAACTAGATACCATCTAATATGTTGTCTCCTACAACCGTCACTATAGCTTCCCTCAGAGTTATCACCTGTGACCTTCTCAGAACAAGGACAACAAAGAAAAAAATAGTAGACAAGAATAATACTCTTATAATAATAATAAAACAGGAATGAGAACAATAATCACAGTAGCTCCTTCTTAGAGCTATTGCTTGTGACCTGCCCGGAACAATAAAATAATAAGAAATAGGAACAACACTCTTCTAGTGTTGTGATCAATCATTCCTCCATGGTAACCTGCCCAGAACAAGAAAACAAGAACAAAAAGTATAATAGCATTTTCATAAGAATGTATCTATGTCAACAAGAATAAAAAGGCAATCTCATGGTAATCATTATATTATTACCAAGGTGACCTACCTGGAAGCAAAACAAGAAGTATCTCCTATAGGAGATGTTAGTTCATCTTGCGACCAAGTACAATAAGAATTTATATCAATATTACTCACATGCTTCCAAGTATTCATTGTATCTAGCAGTAATAGAACCTTTCAAGGATTGTTGTCACAACTAGTAATGTAGCAATTATCAAACTAGATATGTGCAAATTGGAAACTTATTAATTTAATCAATCAAACCTGGAACCTGGAGTCTTATCTTTAAGAACGAGTGTTGTTGATTTTCTTCCGAGTCTCCTTCACTCAATATGACAAGTATTATCTTCAACATGTCCCCTGTACTAAATACAATAGGCTTTCTTGAAAAAAATCTGAGTTAGAGAATATAATGCAGCTAAACTCTAAAATCTCAAACTTAATCAATCTAATACTTTGACTAGATTTAGATTATAACTTTAACTTTGAATAGAGGTTACTATAACTTCAATAGATCAAAATAAAACTAGATTTTCATCAGATTACAATACTTCCATAACAGCTAGAGGCATATGGAAACAATCAAACCTGGAGTGTGTTGTTCCTCTTAATGTGTTGGGTCTGAGATCCCTCTGGGTCTACGATTGTAACAGATCCCTTCTCCTGCAATCACACTCAAAATAGTGATACAGTTTAAATATATATAAGTAAATACCTCCAATAGCATCGATAGGTAGTGGCACCATCTGACAGCAGCAACAAGCAATGACGAACCTTAAAACTTCAAAGGTGCTCCAACTTGTAATATAAAGGTAGTTGGAGATGTGCTAGGTTAAGGATCACTAGAACAAACAAAAAATTATTCCCAACACTTCACAAAAACTTTCATTGAAACCGATACTGCAACTAGCACTGTAACTAGTGTTCCAACTGGTACTGTAACTGGTGTTGCAACTGTTGCTTCAACTGGCATGAAGCAACTAGCATGAAGGAACTGGCACTATAACTGCAACTAGCACTGCAAAGCTAGGGTTTTATGAGGAAACCCTAATTTCTCAACTTCAAAAATTTGCAGATCTGATCTGGGGAAGAGATGCACCCTACTTAGGTGACCTTCTTAGTGAGTTCAGTAAGTGCTCAATGAGCTTGACAATGGGGGAAACTGAGGATCTTCCTTCCAGCAGTTAGACTGTTACGAAGGAAACCAGCTTTGAAACCATGTTGAAATTTTGGTATGCTTATTTAACCATAGACAATGTCACACCATTGTCACCCAACCATAGGCATTCACATATGCCACCCCCGAGCACACTAACTTTTACTTAGAATAATTCCAGCAAGCCTACTCCATAACCAACAGATAAACCCTAGTTGCTAACTATAGCAACAACTCAAGACAAGTAGAGAGATCCTTCTCCAAGGGTAGCACACAAGAGAGAGAGTCTCCATATCCACAAAATAAGTACCATACACAACTACAGCGGTTGCAGCTACACTACTCTCTCTCTCCCAAAATTGTGCCATACTTAGCAAGAATATCACCAAGAAAATCACCAAGAGAGAGACCAAGACCAAGATATGACCATGTACCCTTATTCCTCCTTGCAATTGCAACTACAACTCTCCACAAGACTTGTGCACTAACTAGGTGTACAAATGAGCTAACACGTCCTTTATTTATATTAATATGTCCAGTGACTTTTCGGGCTAAGCCAACCTGACTTTCTGGTAATTATATTTTTTGTTTATCTTTTTCCTGTGAAGTCGACTTGTATTTCTAGAAGATAATATTATAATATTATTATTCTACTAGGTTGACTTGTATTCTAGGGTTTCCACGCATCTTTTTAATGGTTCAATTTCTTTCGGAATATTCTATTCTAAGTCATAGGTTACACGTGGAGGTTAATACCTCCCGCAGCTACCAAAACATCAACAGGAGGAGATGAGGAAGAAGAACATGGAAGGACATAACACAGAAGCATTATTTACAAGACGACGCTCCCAAGAAATAAATAGATCTAATTCCTCAAGTGGGACATCTAAATCTAAGGGTAGATATAAATCTCCCAAAAAGTTTGTAAAATCATGTTGGAGATGTAGAAAATAAGGGTACTACAAGAAGCAATGTAGATCCATAAGTGTTGATAGAGGGAAGGTATTTGATGATGCTCCTTCTACAGAAGCAAAAACCTCCATGGAAGAAGGAGGAGATGTGTACTTGGCTTCAAGCACACATGCATATCATGAGGCATGGTTGGTTGACTCAGGTGCATCCTTTCATATGACTCCTCACATGGTTTCATTCTACGAATATGAAAGGTATGATGGAGGTGATGTTTTCCTAAGTGATTACTCAAAAAAAAAATCATAGGACAAGGAAAATTCAAGTTGAATCTCATGGACGGAAGGATTAGAAAACTTCCTAGTGTTCTGCACATCCCAAGATTGGCCAAAATTTGTATTTATGTAATCAAAACGGATGATGTAGGGGTAAAAACAGTTTTTGAGAAAGAAACCTGCAGGATGGTTCGAGGAGAAATTGTGTTGCTAAAAGGAGATCGGATTGGAACTCTGTATAAGCTGCAAGGAATCACTATTAGTGATGGGTTCAATAGTTCCATTGTTCCTGAGATTCGATATGAAGAAGAAAAAACTCCTAAAGTCTCTATGGAAAAGACAATGTTGTGGCATCAAAGACTTGGGCATATCAGAGAGAAGGGCCTTCAACTACTACACGGTAAAGGTATGTTTAACTACTCTCTAGATTTTGATTTATGTTAACATTGCATATATGGGAAGAAGAATCGGGTAAGATTCCCATCTATTCCATCGAGGGTAGAGGGAATTTTACAGTTGGTGCATAGTGATGTATTTGAACCTGTATCGGTTCCATCATTGGGAAAATATGTGTATTATGTCTCATTTATAGATGACTTCTCAAGGAATGCATGGATATATTTCCTCAGGAAGAAATATGAATTATTTAACAAGTTTAAAGAGTTTAAGGCTCTTGTGGAGAATCAAAGAGAGAAAATAATTAAGGTGCTGAAAATGGATAATGGTGGAGAGTTCAATGGAAATGAATTCGAAGAATTATGTAAGAAGTGCGGTATAGAAAGGAAAAAGACTACTCCATATACCCATAAGTAGAATGGAGTTTCGGAAAGGATGAATGAGACAGTAATGGAAAAATCAAGGTACATTCTCAATGTTGTCAGGTTAGGACAGGAATTTTGGGCAGAGGTAGTGAGTATTGCATGTTACCTAGTTAATCGATCACCCTCATCAGCATTGGATGACAAGACTCCACACGAGGTATGGAATGGTAAGAAACCCTCTTTCACACATCTCAGAGTATTTGGTTGTGATGCCTATGTTCACATTCCAAATGAAAACAGAAGTAAGCTAGATAAAAAGGCTAAAAAGTGTATCTTTATTGGGTATAAAGATGGTCTAAAAGGTTATAAGTTCTGGAACCCAGAAACTGAGAAGGTAGTGTATAGCCAAGATGTGGTATTTAGAGAAATCAAAGATGTGTTCAAACAAGAAGTGCTACCAAGGAAGGAAGAACCAAAGAAAATAGAGTTTGAGTTGAAGGATGATGAATCATACTCTATAGAAGAACAGGAATCCAAAAAAGAAGATCCTCATACTCCAGTATTGAGGAGGTCAGCTCAAGAAAGAAGGCAACCAGAAAGGTATAATCCACCCAATTTCCATTCAAATTTTTCTTTGTTTATTATTGAAGATGATCCTAGAACTGTTAGGGAGGAAGTGGCTTCAAAGGATGGAAAAATTTGGGAAAAGTATGATTGAAGAAATGGCAGCCTTGGATAAGAATGAGGCTTGGAATCTAGTGGAGTTGTCGAATGGAAGAAATCCCATTGGTAGAAAAAGGGTTTTTAAGAAGAAGCTTTGTGCAGAAGGCAAAGTGGAGAAATACAAGCTCGGTTAGTAGAAAAAGGTTATTCTTGGGTAGAGGGAATTGACTTTGGTGAGATTTTTTCTCATGTTGCCAAGTTAAGTTCAATTAGATTTATTTTGTTTGTTTATGTTGCATTTAATTTTGAAGTAGAACATATGGATGTGAAGAAAGCATTCCTACATGGGGATCTGGAAGAAGAAATCTACATGAAGCAGCCAGAAGGATTTGTTGTGAAGGGAAAGAAAGAGAAGTATGCAAGATGAAAAATTTCTTGTACGGGTTAAAGCAATCACCAAGGATATGGTATTAAAAATTTAATACTCATGTGTTGGGACTTGGCTTCACAAGGAGTAAAGCAGATCACTCTGTGTATTTCAAATTAATCGGTGATCATGTCATTTATTTGGTCTTGTATGTGGATGATATGTTGTTGATAGGATACAATAAGGATATTATCCAAGACACAGGAAGAGGACAAGGACATGTCTCATGTTCCATATGTGAGTGTGGTTGGAAGTTTGATGTATGAAATGGTATGTACTAGACCATACATTGCACATGCATTGGGAGTATTGAGAATTTATATGTCAAAACCAAGGAAGGAGCATTGCACAATAGTAAAAAGGGTTTTCAGGTATTTGTGTGGCACTATTAGTTATGGATTGTGCTACCAAGTAATACCAGGATTGGACAGAGTGTTGGACATGTGTGGGTTTGTTGATGTAGACTAGGCCGGAGATTTGGATCGCAGAAGATGTCCAATTGGTTATCTATTTAATATGTTTGGAGGAGCAATCAGTTGGACGAGCAAAAGATAGTCTGTAGTGCCACTCTCAACTATATAATCTAAATACATGGTAGCCACTCATGCAAGCAAGGAAGTAGTGTGGTTACAAAGATTGTGTTCAAGTATTGAATTGGCAAGTTGTAAGGATATTTGTGACATTCAGAGTGCAATCTTCTTGGGAAAAAACTTGTATTATCATTCAAAGACAGCATATTGATATTCAATATCAATTTGTGAGAGACATGGATGAAAAAAAGAAAGTGTTTTTTATGAAGGTGGACACTTTGAAGAATGATACAGATTCATTAACAAAATATGTGAGCACTGAGAAGTTCTCTTAGTGTAGAGTATTTTTGGGAATTGATGCCCTATATTGTTGACTATGTAATCATGTAACCCCTTGTATGAAAAGAAAACAACAAGTGGGAGAATTTTGGGTATGTGTTATATTCTTTGCACAACTAGATCTAGTGTTTGCATTGCATCGGGTGTGAGGGTGGGTTAGAATTTTCATCAAACATCTACTTGTGGTATATTTCTCCTAATAAAAGCTTGCAGAATTTTGGGACCATAGGAATATCTTGAGCATATGAACTCAATCTTGAATTTTGATCCTGCAAAATTAAATGAACAATCATTAAACTGCACATGCATACACAACATAAATTCAATGAGATAAATGAATTATTAATAAAATCTAAACGTACTACAATCAATGTGAGAGAACTTGAAGGAGTTCCAAAAGATACAGAATGAAGCGACGCTGGAATTTGAAGAATTGTCCATTTCATATTATAATTCTTTTTTTCCTGCATTTGAGCCAAAACCAT
>JASDQU010309620.1:13531-31031 GCA_032191745.1 Picea mariana
CGCACCCCAAGCGGGTCCAAAATTGCCCAAGGGCATAACAACACTACCCTTTGAAAAATAAAAGTACACAGGATTGAACCAAAGGTGAACTCACCGCCTCTCGCCACCACACATCTTTCCAACTATGCCACCATGCATTTATGCATCACTTGAGCCTAGGAAAACATACAACCCCCATAGCTTGCTCCATAATCACCATCTGGGCACCCAAGATGCGTTGGGTCCCCAGTGACCCGTAAATCCGTAAAACCATGGCACATAAAACTTACATCTCTAGGGAATCAATCAAGGCTATACTGACTAAGCCACCGCTCATCATTGCCTTCCCTAAGAAATAATGGTTGGTCACTTCCCCACACTCACCCCCGTAGGGATCCTCTATTGCACTACCAACCCTGTTCCCTGAAAAGGGAGTCTAATAAGGAAATAAATGTCAATGTCCATTGTGATGCAGAGCTTATGCCATCGCACAAAAAAGAGCCACCGATCAGGTTGCCACATCCGCACTATGAAATCCAGTAGCACTTCTTGTGCCTAGATCAACGAGCAATCAAAGAACATCAATAAATCAACATGGGATAGATGTCACCAGAGATGGCCATCCTCCCCCACCATCCTCCATAGATATTCCCAGTCTCTCTCACACCGCTAGATTGGCATCCTCTCACACTGATCTGTAATATGTACCCAATCCAACATATCTGTATTAGTTTTCATCATCTAGAAAAACTCCACATACAACCCAAAATAAACATTTTTCCCCATGCGACTATTCCATTAATAGTTGTGCACTTTAATGTGATTGTTTGGTTAACACTCATGCGCATCAATGCAACTGTCTACTTAACATTCGCGCACATCAGTGCAATTGTTTGTGTAAAATTCATGTGCAAACTACGTGATTGAACCCTAGAGAGTCGTGCACATAAGAATGGTGTTTCATTTAAAAAATTCACATATGCGTGTGACTATCGTCCAAACATTCAAGCACATCTAAGTGGTTGTTACCCCAACAGTCGCACCCAACTCCAACCCAGACTACGCATTCGAAACTGATATCTTTGCACACATGCATGCACAATCGTTCGATACAACCGCACACTACGTGCAACTATATCAATTAAATCCACATGCATATGCATGGTGTTGCGCCTCTTTTGTCACCTAAATGATAAAAACAGAGGTGCTTACAAGCCTAGTTGGGTTAGCAAGGCAAGACACCAGTAAAGGAAAGGGTTAGAAGAATAAAGCATAAAAGACTAAGATAAGAATTAAACTATAAATTATAAAACAATTAAACTATAGTGCATAAGGACATAAGAACAAGAAACAAACAAGACTCATGTCACCAATAGAAAGGATTGTATTAATGAAAAGAAAGCACCAAAGAGAAAGGGGGACTTTGGGTCCCTTCTTCCTCCAAGGGAGGGCTCTTGGACCCCCAAATTTTGAGCTCTTCTTACAAAATGAGGAACTAGAATGAAATGCTGAAGAGAATCCAAAGAAAATTCACTCAAGAGGTGATATGAATGGCTAAGTGCAATGGTGCTAGCATACTCTTGATGAGGAAAGAGGGTCCTCCAAGAGAATATCAAAAACATAACAATACAAATGAATTCCTTGAAGATGTAGTGCACCCATGGCCTATTTTTATAGCATAACTTTGAGGTATTATCCAACTAGCTTTAAGTGTGAACAAGGGGTTGTTTAGGGCACCTTTAGGTCTTTGACCAACCACCCAACCGGATTCAACTGATATTTGGATGTCAAATCGACTTGGAACCTGAACCATAAGTGGGTGGGAGGCTGACCAATATCATAAATGCGTCGTTCTAAGCTGTGCGTGGCTTTTTGTGTCCACAATCGTGCATCAAGAGCATGTGCTATTTTTCGGAGTTCTCGAATGGCACACGTGCACGCGCTACCTATACATCCTTAGTGCATGCCAATTTTATAACTAGTTGCATAGTTTTGGACCTTTTGGAAATGATTTTTTGGTTATTTTTGGTCCATGGGTGAACTAATAGCTATATGAAGATGTTGGATTCCTGTAACCATTTGCAGACAAAATTTCAGTGATAACAAATGCCCCTTGATGGATGAGGTTAGGAGCATACCTATAGCCAAAATTCATCAATGTTTCTTCTACTGAGAGTACCATTATAAGAAAGAGCAATACTGAGAGTATCAAAAGCGACCCATTGGAGGGAGAGGGGAGCCTATAGGACCCAACCTTTCGCAAGGTGTGAAAAATAAAGTATGTACAAAAGAGGCGGGCATGCCCCATGTTCGTGTCATGTAACTCAAAAAATGTGGAAGACAGTAACTGAAGTGGTGTGTTGGTGAGGATGACTATACTGCCCTTGGGGGCGTGTTGATAAGAGCAGAGGACAATTCTGATGAGGAACAATACTCTGAAAAGGAGGCAATGACACCTGTAGGAAGTGTCAAGGATTCTACGGGCATTGATAGCCCAACAAATTTAAGAGGTCTTCGGAAAATATAAAAACAACTGAAATAGTCACAAAGTAAGACCCACCATAACATGAGAAAGTGTTGAAGTCGAATGTTATGGGGGTCAATGACAGCAGAGAGCAATGATGGTTCTCCCTATGCCGTCTAAGACTCCTCATTGTAAAGGTAATGAGAGTCAAGATATTGTCGCCCTTTCGGAAATTGTGTTGATGTCAACCGAAAGGGAGACACGACTCCAAGAAGCAAAGGGCTTCGTGAAATCCACTAGGTGAGATCAGGAACTGAGGAGGGACATGGACGAATTCAATATGCGTGGAGACTCAAGACTGCCCTTGGTTGGGGATATATGTGAAGTATAAGTGGAAATAACCGTACAACTAGGTCGAGTGTCAGGGGAACAACTAGACGGGGGATAAGTTGTGCTAGAGTTAGGACAAAGTGAACAAAGTCAGAGAGTAGATGTAGGTGGCATGTGGGATACTCAGAGTTTATGGACGATGTCAATAGGAGTAGGTGATAAGGAATGCCCCAACCAAGGGTGACATGGGTTGCGTTTTCCAAAAGGGAAGGTCACCAAAGGTGACGACAAAAAGCTATGTAAAATGTTGGGAACAATGACTTAATTACAAAAAGAATTAAAAAATAAGTTGTGATAATAATGCAGATACAGAAATGGGTGCCCCAGTGTAATATGGCTTGGCCTGAGGGTGGCGCAAGTTGGTTGGAAAAAAGTTGGAGGGTTGGGGCCCCATAGGCAGGTTTTTGTATTAGGGAAATGTATGGAGGGAAATATGCAGATGGGAAAACTGATGGTGGATGAAATGGATGGTAAATGATGCTGTGGGAGTGCAGTCAAAATAAAATTGTGAGGGAGTACCCTGGGAGTCTATTGGGTAGGCTAGAAAAATGAGGAGAATGAGTATGTGGCTGATTCACGACATGATGTAAGACTATCGGGACTCCCATCCATAAATGGTGAGAACACCATGAGTGTCAAAGTGCCTGGGGGGAATGATGAATGGGACAACTCATGTGGGTGAGAGTGCTACCGGGTGACAATACCGAAATGTGGTGGAGGGGATGGTACTGCAGAGCTGGATATGGGGATCCTAGAGGTAAAAATAGGAGGGTGTGACTGGGAGATGCATATTGATATTTACAGGGAATTACTACATGCTAGTGTCGATAATATACCTAGAAGAATACCGTTGGTTTGTAATGATCAAGTACTTGCACACATGAAAAACAAATACCCGACGTGAACAATATCTAAAGAGAAAGATCATATAGCAGTTATTCGATAATGTCAACATGCGTACCTGAGCGGAATATGAGAAAAATGGCCCCTGGGGGCTAAGTATGAAAAGTGGCCTGGGGACTGTCATGAGGTATATGACGAGGTGCTGATCTCGTGGCTGAAGATGGATTGAAAAATGGACGCCAGGAGCTCCCAGAATTGAGTCTGGAAGTTTTGGAAATATGGACTATATATAGTTGTAGGGCCCATAATGCCACCTCATTTGTAGATGTTATGTTATTGAGTGGACAAGCGAATTTAGAGGAGTTTTGGAGATTCTGGAAGATGGAGGTAGTCGATTCAGGACCGACGAGCTTAAAGTTAGTTGTCATATCATCATGCATAGAATTAGGGTTTCTATTTTTGGGCAGGGCTTGTATGGAGGGCCATATAGGGGTTTTTGTAGGTGTGCCCCCCCTAGTGCGTGGGCAATCAAGAAATTTGTGTGCACGAGTGCGCGCCTGTAATTTGGACATCTGCGCATGGGGGCACATTAATGGGGAAAACAGGCGCGCATGGCGTGCACGCCTGTGCAAGGTACAACAACACATGCATGTACGTCTGTAATTCTAATAACGACGCATGTGTGCGCCGCTGTGTAGTGAACATGCGCGCTATGAGGTGTGCCTGTGTGAGATATAGGGGCGCATGAGTGTGTCTCTGTGAGGTCAACAGTCATGCATGAGTGTGTGATTGAGGGATGAACATGTGCGCATGTGTGCGTGCTTGTGGGGAAAATAGCTGCTTCTTCGAGGCAAATCTGAAAGGTGTAAAATTGATCTTTTTTTGGATATTTTGATGTTTGGATGTTTGAGATGGCTAATCAAGTACTGTATATGTGGATCCAGGTGATCATTTGGATGATGTCGATTCACTAGAGAGAGAGATATTGGTCCCAGTTGCGGTAGGCCAGGACTGATGAGGAGCCAGGAGTCTGTGACACTTTGGTAGTGTGTGGTCTGCTGAAGTTCTTTGGGTGCCCCCTGATACGGGCCTAGGAGTTCCTCCTGCAGTACTTGATTTAGATGTGGAGTCCGGATCTGCATTTTTTTATGGTGCGGGGTGAGAAGTTGACCTTCACTATGGTGGAGGATATATATTTCTTGACGGGGCTCCCTTTTCGGGGAAATCCCTTACCGATGGAGCCCAAAGTACTTGTGGATGGGAAGTTTGTTGTCCTAGTTCAGAGGTACAGTACAAGGGAGAACTTTATGTTGGGATCTGTGGTCAGTATTGGGGCGATGGATGCCCTGGTTCATCGTTGTGTGGCAGCGATGGTTGTGAGGGTGTATGGGTCCCTTGTGACTCAGTGAATCAGTGGTGGTCAGCTGAGGATTATGGAGAGGGCACTAGTAGGAGAGCATTTTTTCTGGGGCTTGATGCTGCATGCCAATATGGCAAAGCATCTAGACAGGTGCCAAGCTACAAACTTAGGGGAGTTTTCCTTTGGGTCAGTCTTGGTGGCATGGTTTCTCTAGAGGGTGCCTATGTTGCACACGAGAGTATTGTTGGGTGCACTTGGTGTGTGTGAGACGCGACTGCAACAATGGTCGACGATTTTGACTTGCCATGGTGGTGGGGAGGGTGGCCACTATTTCACGATCGAGGTTGCACTAGTGTGGCGTCAGATGCCACAAATTATATTGTGGTACCCATACTTCGGGGTGGACTTCCGGGATGATCTGGAGATGGTGTTACCTCTAGGGGAGGCGTTCGATCACAGAGGTATGGTGTGATATTGTTATTTTGTAGATAGTATAGCATTTATATTGTTATGTATGGGTGGATGTTGATGCTATCATTTGTTTTTTGTATGTGTAGATGTGGGGCCTTGCAGGCACGAGGTGGAGTTGGTTAGAGCCTCGGCTCGTCAGGGGCTGGTGAAACCTCTGCAGGTAGGAGAGATACGATGTCAGGAGGATGCTAGGGCGAGGCTTGCTAATGATGAGAGAGCATCTAGGAGATTCCATTTTAGTGAACCTAGTGCAGGGCCATCACACGCTCCTCCGGCTAAGGTCGGGGGAGATTTTGAGGATATCCGCCATAGATTGGAAGCAGTGCTACAGGGAGTGCCCGAGGGCATGTGGTCATGGATCAAGATGAGGGCGTCCTAGAGAAGTGTGTGGGGATTCCATTGGTGTGGGGGACCATGGTTCGGAGAGTAGTAGTAGAAGGTGCTACGATGACTAGGTGGATACCTCCAGGTCCAGAGGGACCGATTGTGGGTGGGGCACCACCTCCTGAGAGGGGACCAGGTGGTGATTCTCTAGAGTCACCATGAGTTTCGTTGTATGAATTTATATGTTTGTGGTTTTTATATAGGCCTGCAAGCCTACTTGGTGTAGTGGCACCAGTTTTGTATCTATAGGGGCAAGGTGGTTCACTGGCCTATGGATGTTGTATATGTATGATATATTTTTTGTAAACATTTGGATGACACATTGGATCGATATATATATATATATATTTGGGATCTTGGTTATGTTTACATGGGTTTTGTGTTTTTGTTGATGATGTCTAATTTAATGTTGTGACAGATTATTGATGTTTGATGTATGCGTACTGGTATCTTGATGTGATAAATGTCAATCTAGCACTAGGTTAGTCATATTATCTGCTATTTGATTAAATTGTCTTGGAATATGTGTGAATGTGATGGAACCAAATTGTCGGGATAACTATCGAACTTGCAGGTATTTGAGGAAGAGGCAAGGATCATGAACGTGGTACACATTATTGAGCTGGAGGATGACTAGTTGGGAATCAAGGAAAATGCTAAGGTGACGAATATGGCAATGGTTGGCCTTAGTGAGGAGACCAATGATGGAGGTGTATTCTGCTTGATTGTTGGTGGTTGAGCCTAAACATATGCTGCTGGTGTGGAGCAGTTCATGCGAGGGTGAATAGAGGGCCCAAGCAGCCGAAGCGAGATTCTGTGTCTAGCAACTAGCTCCATCAGCATAACCTATGTGGTAGGCCGATGGGGGTGGCATCTGTCAATAACACGAGTGATAGATTAGACGTAAGGTATGGATTAAAGAAGATTAAAAACTCTACAAAAACATACAAAAAGAAAAAGCCTAGTGTAGTATGTCTATGCTCAGGTGTAAAATTTATTTAAGTACAACTCGTTGACGGGTTCTTTGAGAGGGTGGCCTTCGGGAGAGGCCAGGATGTACACACCTTTAGTGAGGAAATGTTGGATGATATATGGTCCATTGCATAGGGACTTGAATTTTCCATGGACGAGGGTATCATGAGTGACATCGTAAGCGAGGACGAGGTCACCTTCATTGAATGAGTGAAGGTTGACATGGCGATCAAAGGTGGCCTTTGACCATTTTTTGGTTGCCTCATTATTCTGTAATGAAGATAGATGATCCTCATCCAGGGATTCTAAGTTCAACAAATGTTGCTCCATTGGAGCAGTGTCAGGTAATAGCTCAATGGCGGTGCGTAAGGTGGGAATTTCTCACTCGATGGGAAGAGTGGCCTCAACCCCGTGGACTAGATGAAAAGGTGTGAAACCAGTGGTAGTTTTGACTATCGTGCGATAAGCCCATAGTGCGGAAAATAACATATGATGCCAATTGGTCTTATGTTTGTTAACCATGCGCTACAACATGGTTTTGAGGACTTTGTTGACTTCTTCAACCTGTCCATTTGACTGCGGGTAGTATGGGGAGGCAAACTCATGGGAGAATCCTAATCTGAATGAGAGTTCAATGAAAATCTTATTCTCGAAATGTTTCCCATGATCAGAGACTAGTTGTAGTGGTACTCCAAAACGGGAAATGACGTGGTTAAAGAAAAAACGCACTGCAGTGTCAGTGGTGTTGTTGAAGGTAGGCATTGCTTCAGACCACTTGGTGAAGTAATCAACTGCAACAACAATGTATTTGTGCCCATTGTTTGATGGAGGGTTGCAAGTCATGAATTCTATGCCCCATTTACATAAGGAGCCAGCGGTGATGACTAGGTGTAGAAGAGTAGGTGGTGCTCATGCTTTGTTGGCGAAAAGATGACATTTGTCACATCGTTTCACTATGTGGATACAATCATGAAACAATGTAGGCCAGAAGTAACCGGTGTGAATGGTTTTCTGAGTGGTGGCCCCCGCAAGTACTGTTGTGGCAGTCATTTAAGATGTGATCGGTGTCATCGATAGTCAAGCATCGATGGAGTACAGTGTCCACTCCTCGCCGATATAAGACATCACCGATGAGTAGGTAGCATGAGGCTTGGTAACGGATATGTCAGCGATCATCTCTGGAGAGGTGGTTTTCGAATTTTTGTGCTCGGAGGTAGACGAGAAGATCATCAAACCAAGGGTCATCCGAGGGGATGTAAAAGAGATGTTCATCAGGGAAGTTGGTATTGACAGGTGAACTGGTAGTGTCAGAGGGAAATGTGGTGATGAGTTTGGTGAGGATGAGAGATTTCTTTCTCTTGGGTGTTGAAAATTTGAGACTGTATTCCTGAAGGATGACGATCCATCGAGCAAATTTACCATTAATTTGCCGACGACTGAGTAAATATTGCACAGGGTTAGAATCTACTATGAATTTGGTAGTTTGAAGAAGAATGTAATGGCGCAGCTTCTGGACTGCGAAGACAACTGCAAGGGCTAGATTTTCTTCGTGATTTTATTTCAAGGGTTTCCTTGAAAGGTTTTTACTAATGTAGTAAATCACATGCTCATGGTCATCATCCCCTATTTGGATGAGCACTATTGCTACTGAAACGACTGAGGCTGATATGTAGAGGATATAGTCATGGTTATAGTCAGGTGGATTAATCAACGGGGCATTGGAGAGGGCTTCTTTGAGATCATCAAAAGTGGTTTGGGCATGTTTATCCCATTGGAATGGGATGTTGTGACGAAGTAAGTGAAGGAAGCCATGTGCACAAGTAGCGTAATCTAGGACAAAGCATCGTAAAAAGTTAGATTTTCCTTGTAGGCTCTGTAGTTGGCATAAATTCTGAGGGGGTGGAATTTCTGTGATGGCTTGTACTTTGAGGGGGTCCATGGTAATTCCACATTGGGAAACTATGAACCCAAGGAGGCACCCAATAGTGACATAGAATACGCACTTGAGGGGGTTCAAGCGGATATTGTACTAATGACACCTTTGGAATATGATGCGCAAATGATCGAGTTGCTGAGTGCATTTCTTAGATTGAGCGGTGAGGTCATCCAAGTATGCAAGGATGATATGAGCCAGATCATGAAAAATGTATGTCATGGTCTGTTGGAAAGTGGCACTGACATTCTTGAGGCTGAATGGCATGACACGATATGCAAAGGTGTCGCAAGGGGTAGTGAATGCGGTTTTGTATTGATTGACGGTGTGAATTTGGATTTGGTTGTAGCCAGAGAAATCATCCATGAAGGACAAAGCCTCATGACCTGTGCAATCATCGATAATTTGGTCGATGAAGGGTGTTGGAAAGTTGTCTTTGGGACAGGCGTGATTGAGGTCGCGAAAGTCTGTACAAACACAGACAATGCCCTATTTTTTGTTAACAAGGACAGGTTTGGAAGCCCATGACATATAGGTGATGGGGTAGATGAACCCTACAGTGCATAATTTGTCAATCTCGGCTTTGATGGCCGCTACTTTGGATGGGTGTAGCGGTCATTGTTTTTGGCGGATAGGTGTGATGTTAGGCTAGGTGTCTATGCGATGTTCGACAATAGAGGGATCAAGGCCAGACATCTCTGTGTATGACTAGGTGAAAATGTCCTGGTATTCTTGGAAGAGGGCTTTGTAGGCGATGATTTATTTAGGAGAGCATGCAGCACCAATGGTGATTTCCTCGATAATTCCAGATTTGATGGAAATATCTATTTTAATGGTTGGGGAAATATTGGCCATATTGCCTTCCTTGAAAGCGTCGGGGGCATGGATAGGTTTATTGAACCAATCTATATGCCCTGATGGGAGAAAATATTTGGTTTCGACTGCGTATATTGGGTGTTTGTTAGGAGGCATGGAGGCTTCCTGTGAAAGAAAGAGCACTCTGTGGTGGAGTGCGTCCCATGGGAAATTGGGGGTAGTAAACTCCTCGAGGATATCTTCATCACAGTGAAACTGTTGTGAATATAGGGGACTGAGAGGAGTGACCTTAGTGACTGTCACTGTGTTGTTGTCTCCTGCTGATAAAGAAGTAGGTGGTTTGATGCAAGGGGATTGTGATGGTTTTCTCTACATAAACAAAATATAGAGATATTGTGGGTTAAAAATGGTAGTCGGGCGTAGAATTTCTGTGGGGAAATGAATTGGAGAATTGGGGGGGGTTGGGGGTAAATCCTCATAAAAATCATCTAGGAAACATGGGGGTGTAGGGAGTGCCTCAGGTTCTGGTGAAAATATATGAACCATATCAAGTGATGGGGTAAGGGTACTTACTGGTTCTGCTGGAGGAGGGGGGGTATGATTTTGAATAAAGGCCAGTTGGCGACACCTGTATTCAATGATCATAGGAAATTAATATGTGAAATGATCAAGTGATTCACATAGAGAGCAAGGAAATATCATACGTTCATTGACTGAAGTCGTGACATAATGGATGTCCATGACGTTGGTTGAGGATGATGCAGATGGATTGGGTTCTTGCTGAAAGCTCTGGCATACTATTGTTAGCATCTGCCATAATTGAGGTAATTTTGGACAATGGTGTGTGTAATGTCCATATTCTGAACAGATGTCGCATGCAAATTTGGTTCGTAGTCCTTTTCTACTTGTGTTATGGGAGATAGCGACAATATTGGATGAAACAAAGCGCCATGGTGGTGCTCGAGAGAGTTGAATGAGATTTCGTAACTCAGGGAGGGATGGACACTTGTTAGTGGGGTGTCTATCTTTTCTGCATAGCACACAAGGAGGTTGGACACATGGGGGAAGTGGAGAAGTGGGCCCCTTCTTTTTCTACCTGCCCCCATCTATGGTAGGGGGGCTAGTGAGTTGGGGTGTAGGTGGTATGGTGGGGGTGAGTATGGGAATCTGCATCAAGATTGCTTCTATTTGGGGAGGGAGGGATGGTTGAGGGACCGTCTTAGGCAGATGTAGATACCAAACTAGGATTTCCAACACCATATTAGGAAGGCTAAGCGTTGCATCTACCTGGAAATCTTGTACACCTGGTGGGGGGTAAAAGAAATGGATTTGGGTAATGGCTTGGGGGACTGTTTCCCAAATCGGGATATGGCCTTGGTGATCCGTAGGATCTTTTAATGACTATGGTTGAGTTTTAATTTTGCATGCGTTAATTAAGCATTTGAAAAAACTTAGTGAAAGAATGAGGAAAGAAGAGGAATTATGATAGCTATATACACATTTGCAGATCTGAAATGAAATAATAGAAAGCAAACCATAACACGCAGATTGATACCGGAGTTCGACACAACTTTGCGTACGTCTTCGGGCCTTTGTCTCTGTGGGGGAGGCTTCTTTATTTCTGTTCAAAAGCTCAAAAGTACATCGCAGTAGTGCCAATTGGCTATAAGATTGATCTGGTCATGTTCTTCCAAATCTCAAGAACCCTGCAAAGAAAACGACACGCAAAACGAACATCCGGAGCTCCCAGAAATGGCCCGACGACGTCTCCTCCTCAATATCTTCCCTGCATAAAAATGGCATTGGCTTGGCTTCTCATTAGCATAACTTTGCTTTTTATATCCTAGATGGCCTCAAACAGGCCTGGTTTATATAGATCTGAAGTTGGTTATCCATCCCCAACTTCCTCCCAAAATTTGGGCTCCAAAAATGCCCAATATTTCCCAAAAATGGAGAAAATCCAATAATAGCAGGCATAATATCATTTAAAAATCCACTAAACATTATAAAAAAACCCACTGCTGAACAAAATTAGGGGATAAGCCCACGAGTCTTGGGCATGCACCCCCTTTTCGAGGTCATATGGGCCATATTTTTCCAAGCGCTGTCCCCCTGTCCTCGCGCTCCAGCTCCTAGTCCTGCGGGTTATAGCATAGAATCTCGGGCTTAACAATATAACCGCGCCCAACTTTGGTGGATGGCCCTGATCTTGTGGGATCCGCCTGTGAACCGGGGGATGGACCATATCCACACACCTGCTCGTCCGTGCTCCCGGTTACATGGAGTGGTCACAACATAAGTCAAGTGCCGAGGGCTAGGGCTAAGCCCCGACCCTTTCCCCCACCGACTAAACCTTCGAACAAACTCAAATATTTTCTTTAACATATAGTTGTTAAGAAATACCCGTGGGTCGGGTGGAAAGAAATGGATTTGGGTAATGGCTTGGGGGACTGTTTCCCAAACTGGGATATGGCCCTGGGGAAGATCAGGAAAGGGTCGAGTTGAATTAGTTCCATAGGATTCCCAAGGGAGAAGTTCTGTGACTAGTGGGACGCAGGGATAAAAGAGGCCTCGATGGGAGGGATATTATCTTCAGTTGTTGATCCGAGGGATGGAGGAGCAGTGGTTCTCCATGCTATGCCCCTAGAAAGGATGGGTCTTTAAAGATTCTGGGGCCCATCTCAATGAGTGGATAAGAATCTGGATTAGTGTGGAAAAAAGGGAGGATGTTGTCGATTTTGGATGAAGGTTTAGGCTCGTAATGTGATACTTGATTGATGGTAATGATCTTTCTGTTATGGGAAAACATCATGGTTCATAACACAAAAGAGGTGACGACTTTCATAGCATACATGTAGCTATGACCAAACAAGATATTGTAGTTGAGTGGGGCATTGATAACCTCAATGTCAATAAGAACGGTTTTTCCCCCAAGCTCAACGAGGACATTTTGGAAGAGTCCCTCAGCGGATGAGGGTCTTCCATCGCAGGCTCTTAAGGTAATGGCAGATGGTATGAGTTCGGGGGAACCAATTTTCTTCCATATATATTTGGAGATGATACATGTGGATGCACCTTCATCAATGATGCATTGATGAACTGTAATGTACAAAATTTTCACAGGGATTTGAAAAGTGATAAGAGCGAGGAGGCGAGGTTATCCGCTGTCAAGATCAAATGTGATGAGTCGGGTATCATCAGGGTCAATGGCCCCCAGGGCGGAAATTAAGGATTTTCGCTGAGTGGGACAAGTTTGAAGGACTTCTAAGACTAACATGGCAGCCAGAGATTGTGCCAATTCATCAACCAAACTGTATTTATGAGCTGCCCTAGCCTGAGGATTGTGGACATTCCTGCGCAATGGGATGCGAGGAATACTAAGGGGGATTTCAGTATTAGGCCGAGGAATCATTAAAGGGGGTCCAATTGTGACTGTGGTTGTTTCCGAGGTGGTGGGAGCAGACTCGAGGGGTGTGCTGTATTGACAACTGCGTGTTTGCAGAAGGACTTCTTCCTCACTTGTAAGGAGGATAGTGTGATTGGTAGGAGTGCTCGTATTGGGATACTGTCCCAATTGTGGTGGGGTAGGCTACATGTCTTGTTGGGTATTTATCACCCCTTGGTGTGGAATGGGGTTTTGTAGCACGACTAGGGGTGGTTGTTGCACATATTGTTGTGGGGCCTGCAGAGGGGCAGGCAGTGCTGAGGGATGTGGTCAATTCATAGAGTCTTTCATCCATTTAAAGTCAGCGATTTGGAGGAAATGGCGAGTATAGTGACCAAACTCACCGCAAAGGGCACAAGGGAAGGTGGTCCAAATATTGTTGTTGTTCTTCCCCTGACGTTTGTTGTTGTTTCTCCCTTGGGGGTTTTGATTTCCCTGGTTCAGGTTTCCCTCGACAGACTGGTTCTGCTGGGGTTGGTTCTAGTTTCCTCCTGGTCTGGGATTATTATTGTTTTGATTTTTCCATTTCTTTCTGGCATTGTTCCACTAATGGGATGGATTTTCTGTATTCAGCTATTCAAAATTTTGATATTGCTGAATGTGAGAGGGTTGAACAAAATTAACCCTAGCGTGTGGTTGTCCTTGTGGTGGAGTCATAGGTTGTGGGGGGCTAGGAAATGGAAAGTATGGATTATGTTGTGATGATGATCCATAAGGTACATAGGAAGGTGTGGCACTTTCACTAGTACCTAGGGTATAGGCTAAGGTAGAGGGAGTACTAGCATTTGGTTGGATAGGTGGGCGTATTAGGGGTGTTGGTGGGGGTCCACTTATGGGTGGAGGCAGGGCAACAGAGTATGGTTTTTGATAAGGGGGAGGATAATAATAAGGGATTCCTCCATATGCCGATGGATATTGGGGTGTGCCATACATGGGTGGTTGTTGAGGCTATGGGTTGTGGTGTGTAGTGTTACCAATCAATCCGTCTGTTGAGTGAGACATCCTAGGTTTGTCTTGGTTGAATGGCATGGGTCTTGGGGCATCCGGGAGTATCGTGTATAGGTATCTAGACTGGGTGTAAATGAGTTTGAACTGTTGGGTCTTTCTAATGGCTTCTTCTTCAGACTGGGGGAAGGTGGCGTCCACATCTTTGGCAAGGAGGGAAATAAGTGATTTGAGGAACCAATTGAGACATTGTTGGGGGGTAGCATCAGCTTTGCAGAGACTATGTCATCGATGCCACTTGTGGATGTGGTCAACAATGTGTGCGGAGGAGGTTTGGTTGAATTCTAAGAGTAGTTCAAGGCCATTGTCATGATGAACGGGTAGTTGAAAGAAGGTCAAAAATGTTTTGGCCAAGGATTCAAAGGTCACATGGGACCCAGATTTTTCTTCTACATACCACTTAGTTGATGGGCTAGTGAGTGTATGTTGAGATAACCTTAATCGGATGAAATCATCCATGATGATGTTTGAAGAACACCATAGGTGAAAGGTCATGATGTGGTTGGCATGATCTTCTCCTACTTTTCCTTCAAACTTAGGGATGTCTGAAGGGAGTTTGGTAGGCATTGCAGGCCATGTGGGGTTGTGTAATATGGGATCATTGATGAGTTTAGTCAGATCTGGTATGTTGAGGGAAGCCAAATATGGCATGTGGAGTGGTGGCAGAGGATTAATTCCGGCCATAGTGTGAGTCTTTTAAGTACTTGACCTTTGGAGGGGACTAGGTGGGTTTGTACTCCCCCCTTGAGAAGAAGTTCCCCCCCCACTTTCATGTAAAGGGGAGCGAGTGGATGGTTGACCTTGGGAAGTGGACCCAAGTAAGGTGGAACCAAGAAAAGATGATCCCAAGACAATGGCACTCACAGGGGTGTGAGAAGGTGGAGACGATGATTTGGAAAGACTAGGAACTCCCCCTAGAATAGGAGGGAGATTTAGTAAGTGTTTGGAACGATGGGGGTTCTGTGGGTCCCCTATGATGTCTGACTAGCTAAGTGAATGTGTGAGAAATGGTGGTTAGAGAAATAAATAAAAAAGAGCCTTTGCTGCAATTTCTTGAATCTTCACAATATATATCCTAATCAGATGTAATCATAAAGGCATCATTCATAAAGTGATTTGATAAAGAAGAACATATGTGGATAGGTGTATTTTTTCCACGTGGGAGAACAAAGAAAACAAATTCTTGTGTCCTAAAAGATGTAACATCCTTCCTCTCAAAATAGCACTGGACCTTCCAATAGCACTCAACAATGGGGTCTGAAGTCACCAGAAGAGAAACTAGTGAAGGATGAAGCAATCAGTTACAATGAGGGGTATAGGGGGCATATCACGAAAGAACTGGTGATATTTCCCAATAGCCACACAAAATTTGATCCAGGTGCAATTGCAACCCACAATTTCCACCTGAGTAGATGTCCTAAAATTTGGTCACTAGGTACCTCGGTCAAAGTGCGACACTTAGATTTTCGGCCTAAGAAATGGGTCATGAGATGGATCCCTCAAGGGGGGATGCACAGAACAACCAGACCTCGGCCTTCAACCCTTCATGGGTATCTCCTTGCCTTATGGTGTTAGGAACACTTGACTTGGAGGATTTAAATTTACCTATTTGACAACTTATATTGTTTTGAAAATGTGAGAACCAGATAAATGGGAGTTATTTGGATGCCTATCCGTGAAATCCTACCTAGACTAAAATATTTCTTTTGGCACCTCCTATGGAGGAAAAATTAGTGAGTTTTTAGAAAAAATTTAGATGTGGTTGTTTGAGAGATTGGGGGTGTGAATCAATCTCATTGAAATTAAGTGGGAGTGGATAGTTTCGTCAAGAAAAGGGTGGGGTGTTTCAGAATCCCTTTGGAGGAAACTTACTTCAACCTCCACGTTTCGAGATGAAAAATATGTGAGTGAGAAGTGACTTTTGTGTGTGAATGAGTGAAAGTGTGCCAATATTTTTAATAAATTAGGTGTCACCTTGCTGCATGTGGACTTCGCTTGGTCCTTACAAGTCTTTGATTACCTAATTAACTAAATGTCATTGGTACAACCTTGCAGAATTTTAAAGTCCCTAGGAAACTAGCATGTGGACATGTGGGTCCTTTACTATTCCTTTAACTCCCTAATGTGATTTAATCTAAGAAAGTTTTGAAACTATCCTAGATTGTGAACATGTGGGCATGTATGGGCCCGTTACAAAACCTTTAAACTTCCCTAGTGATTTAATCTAAGAAAGTAAATTTCAACATTATCCTATCTTTGTAGCATGTGGGCATGTGTGGGCCCTTACAATTTTAAGATGTGTTTGAAAAATAAACTTAGAGGAGTCCCGAGGGGGGCTGTTGTCCTCTCCTAAAGTTTTGTCTTTTTAAGGGAGATGAAATTGTCTCTAAAACTCTTTCTGATTCTCAAGATCACTTTGGAGAGTGAGATAAGAGCATACTCAATGATTGATATCCAATTTCTGGTCCCAATGCAAGTTTTAAATGTGATGTAGAATGATTCCAACTTATTTTTTAGTCAAAGCAAGCCATCCATGTGGCGAAATAAAAACAAAAAGAGAAAAAATAATCATTTTAACCCCTAAGTGCCTATGTTTTGACTAATCCCTTTATATGGAGAGGGAATATAAGTGTGGTGCAGATTACAATATGCATGGAATCAATTTTAAGAAGGCTATGGGCCCTCCACAGATCACAAAAAGCTTACAATGTGTATTTTTCTGCACAGGTGCGCGGGTCTTAGAATAGATAGAGGCACTCTGAGCGCCAATGCGCGAACTAAAAAATACTTTTGGGCATAGGTGCCCAGAAGGCGTTGAGTAATACAATTGTTTTGGCGCATGTGTGCACGATGCGCGACTTTGGGCCAATAAACCGCGCACAACTGTCACACGGCCGTGAAGAAAATTTTGAATGGAATTCTCTCAACTCAAATTTGAATTTGATGTTTTGCAGGTTGGCTTAGGCCGGTTATGGTACCTGCAGGTTAAATAAACAGAGAGAAGAGCTAAAATAACCCAAATGGGGTAGGAAATTGATACCTTTACCCAGCGGAGTCGCCAATCTGTTGCGCCTCTTTTGTCACCTAAATGAGAAAAACAGAGGTTCTTACAAGCCTAGTTGGGTTAGCAAGGCAAGACAACAGTAAAGGAAAGGGTTAGAAGAATAAATCATAAAATACTAAGCTAAGAATTAAACTAGAAATGATAAAACAATTAAACTGTAGTGCATAAGGACATAAAAAAAAGAAACAAACAAGACTCATGTCACCAATGGAAAGGATTGTATTAGTGAAAAGAAAGCACCAAAGAGAAAGGGGGACTTTGGGTCCCTTCTTCCTCCAAGGGAGGGCTCTTGGACCCCTAAATTTTGAGCTCTCTCTCAACTCAAATTTGAATTTGATGTTTTGCAGGTTGGCTTAGGCCGGTTATGGTACCTT
>JASDQU010309620.1:31036-42935 GCA_032191745.1 Picea mariana
TGGACCCCTAAATTTTGAGCTCTTCTTACAAAATGAGGAACTAGAATGAAATGGTGAAGAGAATCCAAAGCACATTCACTCAAGAGATGATATGAATGGCTAAGTGAAATGGTTCTAGCATACTCTTGATGAGGAAAGAGGGTCCTCCAGGAGAATATCAACAACATAACAATACAAATGAATTCCTTGAAGGTGTAGTGCACCCATGGCCTCTTTTTATAGCATAACTTTGAGGTATTATCCAACCAGCTTTAAGTGTGAACAAGGGGCTGTTTAGGGCACCTTTAGGTCTTTGACCAACCACCTAGCCAGATTCAACCAAGATTTGTATGTCAAATCGACTTGGAAGCTGAACCAGAAGTGGGTGGGAATCCGACCAATATCATAAATGCGTCGTTTTGAGTTGTGCGTGGATTTTTGCATCCATAGTTGCGCATCGGGCGCATGTGTACTTTTTTGGCGTTCTCGGATGGTGCACATGCACGTGCTACCTGTACATCCTTAGCGCATGTTGATTTTATAACTGGTTGCATAGTTTTGGACCTTTTGGAAATGCTTTTTTGGTCATTTTTGGTCCATGGGTGAACTAATAGTTGTTTGAAGATGCTGGATTCCTGTAACCATTTGTGGATGAAATTTCAGTGATAACACATGGGAATCTAAAAATAACCCACATGTTCCTACCTTCCTAACCCTAAAAAATATGTACAACCATCCGAGCGACCCCCAAACCACACCTAATCTATGCAAGAGGTTTTACCGAATTACCTGGCTATCTCACCGCCTGAGTCTGGGATCATCTACTCTCGATCCCCACAACAAAAAGTACAAATGAGGTTGCAATGTGGGCCCCATACCCATATATACACCCCTTTGCAAAACTTCCTCACTTTCGTTTTGGAGCATTCAAGCTCTATTTCTCGCATTATTCGCACTTCTGGGATCTAGACCCAATCATATTCAAAATGGTACTCTTGGTTTCTCATTTCATTCTGGAGCACCGGGGGCCCCTTTTGGTACCTCCAACGTAGGTACGCATCACATGTCCACATTTAATTCTCAAGCAACTGTAATATATGATTTATTTTCAGATATGTTTCACGTTGGGTATTTGGTTTGTATGGATAGGTCCTCATCAATGACCTCCTTCACACCATCAGTTGTGGGATTCCTTTTTCCCCTTCAGGTATATATTCAAAAATTGCATGAACTCCCTCCCTCTGCTCACAGTTTCATTTCCCAAGCATACCCCCTGAAATTTATCCCTAGGGTCTCTACAGGTGGCTTTGCAACACCCTCACCTCCATCCATTTCAGTGTTGTCATCCGCTGGCCTTATCCCCCACATGATTCATCCCACATAAATTTTCCCTTAAGTGCAATGACACTCATGCTAATTATTCCCCCTTAGGATTGGGATTACTCGTAGTTTTTCATCTCAGAGAATAAACCTCGTACTTCTTCTCATCATTTTTCTATCCTACCCACTATGGACTCCCACATCATATGGTTTTGGTGTTAATAGATGCATCTTCACATCATCATTTACCCTCCATTTCATCTACCACTACTTCCCATCTGCAAGCTCATCCTCCATTCATATGCCTGGTACATAAACTAAGCAATGGGGCCCCCACCCTCCACTAGTCTGCACTTTCTCCCTACAACGACCCATCCATACTTCACCGACCCATCCATACTTCGATGATAGTTTTCATTAGCACACAACAACCCATGTTGCCCTTGGTTGGGGAATTTTTACTTCCCTCATTACCTCTACAAGATATTTGTACCCTGGAAAAAATTCTGACCATTACAGACACTAATGTCCCACGTCACTATATTTTGACCTATTTTACATCTTCTTGCAGTCTCACCCATTCAACACAGTTTTACCCCATATTTGGATGTCCCCTTGACACGAGATCATGTTTTATGGTTGCTTCCATCCATCAGTATCCCCCAACCAAGGGAAGTTATGGAATTCCCTATAATCCATACATCCTTCATGATTATCAACCTATTCACCTTCACCAATAAAGTTTCTAACACCATTTTGATCAATTGATGTCAATAATCCCTTTGCTTCTTACAGTTTCACCTCCTTCCTTATCGACATCAACACAAGGTTTCAGGAAGGTGGAAGTATATTGGCTCTCATCCCACCATTAATGAGTAGCCTCAAACGACATATAAAGAGTCATCATTAATGTCATTGACCTCCATAAAATTCGACACCAACCAATTTTCATGTTACGGTGGGTCTTACTATGTGAAAATTGCAGTTTACAGTAGCCACCAAAGGCCTCTAAATTTGATAGGCCATCAATGCCTCTGAGTTGTTCACCTCTCGATTCAGAGCTAGTTCAGTCATCCAAACTATCATATTTTATTTTTGACGCCCCTGAGGGCATTGCATATATCTACTTCACCAACAATATCAGTCACTGTTATCATTGTATGGCATTATGACACAATCATGGGGCATGTGCGCCTTATTTGTACAAACATTTTATTTTCTGTAGAATTCTTGGTACATATATTTTTGTCCCCTCTCCCTCCAACAGATTTCTCTCACCATCCCTCACTACAAATTTTTCTTGCGCTTTTATACAATGCGTCATCACAAAAAGAAACAATGATGTATTTGAGCTATACTTATGCTCCTAACCTCACACATCATGGGGAATCTATTATCACCAAAAAATTTCTCACCACAAACATAGACAATGGATGAAGAAAGAGTCATCAAAGGCACAACGTACTTCCAATAATTATGGAAGGATCGCACTCAGTTTGGCAAGATAAGTACAAAACTATTCAAAAGTGGTTTTGAAGTTCTGCACGTATTCAACAAAATCAACGCGTGCACATCTGCTCAAGATAACAAAACATACAATGTGCACAATGCGTCGTCCACACGTCTGACAGTCATAAAACCTGTGTGGATGTGGAAACAACACATTGATGCTTTTGGTTAGGCCTCAACCACTTCTGGGATGGATTGGATGTACCCAATACCACAAATCGCCCCCAAATTCCACCTTGGGATCAATAAAAGGGATGGGAGGTACCTCTAAAGGCCTCCCATTCACATTTGAAACTAGTTTGGAAAAATATTTCCATCCTCCTATAAATAGAGGTCCATTGTATGCAAAGAAGAGGAAAAAATTTGAGTATTTTTATGTTTTTCAATTTGTCTTTGAGAAGACATATTTCTCGTATAACTCTTTGATCATTCATAGAAAGTGTTGCACCTCTCTCCTATTGATAAGTTCAACTATCAATCCTTCACCATTGTATTTTCATTTTCAGCCATTGTTAGAAGAGATAAAACTTTGTATTTGGGGACTCAAGAGCCTTCCCAAGGAGGAAGAGGGGACTCATAAGTTCCCATATTTATCCTTGGTGTTATCAATTCGAAGATTAGTTTGATTTGGTAGCTATTCCTTATGTCTCTTTCTTGCATCAATTTTATTTGTTATATGCTTTGTTTAGTTTTATTTCTTTGTTGTTCATTTCTTGTTTTCTATTCAATTAAGCCACTAATCAACTAAAAGGTTGTTGTGTTGTCTTGTTATCCTAACTAGATAGTTAATGAACCTCTTTTTTCTCACACAAGTGGAAAAAAGAACCCAATAGATTGGAACATGCATCAATGACTTGGCTGATGAAGGAAATGGGGAAGTTGTCTTTGGGACAAGCTTGGTTTCGGTCGTGAAAGTCTGTGCAAACCCAAATGGTACCTCGTTTCTTGTTGACAGGGATAGGATTGGAGAAGCAGTATGTTTATGCGATGGGGTATATGAAACCAGTTGTACATAATTTGTCAATCTCAGATCTTATTTCCATGTATTTGGAAGGTTTAAGGGGTTTTTTATTTTGACGAATAGGGACAACGTCAGGAAAAGTGTCAATGCGATGCTCAACGATGCCAAGGTTAGACCCAACCATTGTTGAGCATTGAAACTTGGCATGACATTGCCCCTATTCACCAAAATCAGTGACCCCTTCATAATTTCAAATCCATGGCAGTCAAATCCGATATCGAAAAATTACGTACAACTTGTTTCATATACCCCATCACATACACATCCTGGGTATCCAATCCTGTCCTTGTCAACAAGAAACAAGGTACCATTCGGGTTTGCACAAACTTCTGTGATATAAACAAATATTTTCCCAAAGACAACTCCCCACTCCCTTCATTGACCAAGTCATCGATTCCTTTTCCAGTCATGAAGTCCTTTCCCTCATGGATGCATTTTCTAGCTATAACCAAATCCAAATATGTCATGCGGATCAATACAAAGCTGCCTTAGAAACCCCTTGGGTCACCTTTTCCTATCGCGACACGCCCTTTAGACTCAAAAACATGGGGGTGAATTTTCATGTGCAATGACATATGCCTTCCATGATCTCTCTCACGTCATTTTTTTCTACTTGGAATACCTCACAGCTCGGTCCAAGAAAAGTTCCCAACACATAGAGGATCTACGAATCATATTTGAACGTTTGCAAAGATAAAACATTTGGATAAACCCGCTTAAATGTGTCTTCTATGTTACTACAGACCACCTGTTGGGCTTCATAGTATCCCAATAGGGCATCACCATAGACCCCCTTAAAATTTAGGAAATCAATGAAATCCCCCCTCCCAGGAACTTATGCCAATTGCAGATCCTCCAAGGAAAAGCCAATTTTTTGCGGTGTTTTGTCCCTGACTATTCCATTTTCACCCATGGATTTTTATGATCACTACAACATGACATTTTGTTTCACTAGGACCAACATGCCCAAGTTTCCTTTTATTTAATCAAAGAGCCACTTAGAAAAGCCGCATTAATTAGTCCCCCAGACTATAGTAGGGATTACATACTCTACCTATCCACCTTAGAGGTTTCCATCGGTGGAGTCCTCCCTCAAGTTGACTATGATCAACACGAACATGTAATATACTATATCAACAAGAACCTCTCAACACAACCCCCAAAATACAAAAATGAGGAGAAGATAGCTCTAGTAGTTGTCCTTGTAGTTCAAAATTTGCACCACTATATCTTGCTTTGTGTCACCAAATTCATTGTAGATTCCAACCCAATGCATTACCTCTTGAGTCACCACTAGATGAATGGAAATTTTTCTCACTGGATCATAATTCTTCAAGAAAAAAACTTAGATTTTACCACCCCAATGAGAAAAAAATCGCTTTTCCTCACTGATCTCCTCGTATAGTTTCCATCTAACTCCTCTGACCCTTTGGTCAATGAGGATTTCCATGATGAGTATTTATTGCTTATATCGTTTGAAGACCCATGGGAAAACAATATTTTGGTCTATATCTAAACTCAAAAATTTGGTCCTCACCTTTCTTGGGATGACTGTCATCGTATCCGACACCAATCCTCAAATTACCTCCTCATTGAAGGTGTTCCCTATCATATAGGTGTTGACACTATCCGTCGACGATGCCTCGCCCTTGAAGAGGCAGAGACAATTCTCAATGATTTCCATAGTTGCGCATGCAGAGGTCACCTAGATGGCATGTCCACGACATAAAATATCACATGCTTTTCTCAGCCTTGTGGCAATATTAGACAATTGTCAAAACGGATGCCAGTTTCACACCCTTTCACTTAGTCCATGACTTCGAGTCTGTACTCCTCATTGAGTGTGAAATACCAACACTATGCACTTCAATCGAACTCCTCCCAAACACACCGCCTCTTGAGAACTTCTTTTTATCCCTTGAATCTCTCGATGAAGATCGATGAGACTCTTTACATGAGAATAATGAAGCAGACAAGAAGTAGTCAAAAGCCACATTCCACCGTCAAGTCAACCTTTGATCTTTTACAAAAGGAGACCTTGTGTTGGCCTACAATATCACCCACGATACTCTTGGACACATAAAGTTTGAGTCCCTTTGGCGGGGACCCTTTGTCATCCGTCATTGCCTTACTAAGGGAACCTACATTTTGGTGCACCCTGATTGGGCTACCCTCAAGGACCTGGTCAATGGGTTGTACTTGAAGAAGTTTTACCCATGAGCATAACCATTCTACCTTAGGTTTTCTTTCTTTCCTAGTTCTTTTTAGCTTTTGAATTTTGGATTTATCTCTCTTAATATATGAGCCTAATCTTGTGTCCTTGTTTTAGAAAAATGAATCCCCCATTCACTTATCACATCAAGTATCTAGATGGAGCCAATTTCTAGACCCAGAATCTCACTTCGACAACCTGGGCCATTTACACCCCTGACCATGTGTTTCTCCATTCTAGTAGCATATTCCTCGACCCTGTCACCAATAACCAATATGAATATGATTCCATCATCAATATCCTCTCTAAGGCTAGTCACATTCATATTCATCACCTAAATTTCATCTTATATTATCATCTCATCATCCACCAACTCAACACCATGTATTTTGTCTTTGATCCATGTCTTTATCACAAGTACCTGCAAGTCAAGCTTATGTTACAAAATTTTGAGTCCATCACATTTACTCATATTTCTAGAAACCTCAATCAGATTGCATATCACATGGAAAATCAAGTACTATATTGACATTTATCACATTAAACATACATTAAAGGGGCCTCTTTTTTCTCACCCAATTGGAAAAAAGAACACAACAGAAATCATACCAGTTAATCAATTAAGAGATTAGAGGTAGTGATAACTAACATTGCCTTCCTTCCCGTCATTGGTATGGAATTCTTCATCTTGTCCATATTATCATGCACAATGTGCAAGAATTTGTGTTACAACCTTACTTTCCACTCTAGGGACTCATGGAGGACCCATTCATGCTTCATGCTGAGACACACTCTTATGCCATTAATTTTCCCTAGTTTTGAGGACAGTTGCACTTGAACTATTTTATAGAGCGTGACAAATTGCTACCCAGATGATTTGCAAATTGCGACTGGTTATTGGCTGCACTGCTGCCATCCCACGATCAACTCTATAACCTTCTAGGTTTGGTGATTCATGAGGAGATCAATAATGGGTTACTTGGTTATATTGTGATATGATCTAGGGAACTCTCGATATAGTTGATCTTACTAAGTTTTAGACATATAGAAGCCTCCCCTATGCTCCTCCACCAATCTAGTTAAACAAGGCATTCCACGGGAAAGAGGACAAAAAATCATTCATAGGCACATGTTGTAGGAATTTCAAAGAGATATTTCACAAAGAAATCAATCTTCATCTCAAGTTAGCCTTGATTGTGTGAGGGATATGGAGGAACAAGAGGAAGGATCTTCCTTGGAGGAATGCATCAAGAATAAAGGTACAACATGTTGATGTATTCATTCTCTATTTGATTAATATATATATCTATATGGTTTTCCCCTTCCAATACATATGTATTCAATGTTCAATACTTGCTTGTGTTAGATATGATTTCACCTTGAGTAGATCAGATTAGATCTAGGATATATCTTAGTTTCAATAAAGCTAAATAAAGTCCTAGGATTGGTATATTGTGTCACTTGTGTGCAAGAAGCATATTGCAAGGGATGGAGTTGTATCTACAGAGCTACAATGAGTAGGATACGTAAGGACAACCGTCGATCTAAATGTATGCCATTGTATCTTCTTTCTCAAGTAGGAAATTATCTAGTAGATCTAGGGAGAATTATGTAGTGGTCTATCCCACTGTTTATCTTGAATCAAGGGTAGATCCAAGGGAGGTATTGCTTATCCATAGGAGATATTTATCTACAATGGAAGTGGTGACTCCACTAGGGAAGGATATTTGATTCTTCCTTAGTTTTGGTTTCCTTTCTTTCTTTACATATGAAACTTGTTTATGTAGCCCAATAGTCTTCCTTAGCACTCTCTCAAAGAATAGATCTATTAGATCTGTCAAAACTGGGCCATATTTGGGCCTTTTCCCCAAATTTTATAGACAGTTGTGATTGATTGGCTCAAACTAGAGTGATCGGCCAAAGGATGCATAACTATTGGGTTTTGAAATTCTGTAGATGGTTGTTGGCTACATAAATTTTGGGCCACAACTTCCCCTGTAGGTGACTATTTTTCAGATTTTTGATATTTTCCTTGGTAAGATCTGAACATTACCCAGTCTTGTAAGCCTATTAGGAGTCTATTAGCATATATATCTTCTCTATTTGAGCCTCTTTTTTATTGTTTGAGTGTGAATTGAATTTGATATTTCTTGAGTGTTTTTGTTGGGATTGCTTGGTTGAGTGAGCTAGTTACCTAGTGAGTTGGGATTTGGATAGCATCCCTAACATATCATTTCATATTTGGTAGTGTGTCTTTGTGCCTTTTACATCCATTTGGTGTTTGTTAAAAGGTGTTCCATTTCTAGGTCTTTTTCTCAAGTTTTGGGTTTTTTGATCCCGTGTAGACATTGGAGTGTGCCAGGAGGCATCACTTCCAATATCAAACATCCATTTGCTTGTTGTTTTCCATTTTGATTTGCATATTCATTTTATTATATTATAAGGAAATTGCATTTCAAAACAAAAAACAAAAAATTGCTAGGGTAACACTTTTGGGTTCTTTGCATGAGATTGAATTGGTGTGTTTTGCATTCAAGGATCTTGTTAATTTCTTTGGTTTGCCTTGCATGATTACTGCATGATTGTGAGGTTGTCTTGTTGATTGTGAAAAATGAAAAAGAAAATTTTCTCTTCCCTTCCTTATTTAGATTTCATCGAAAGTAAAATTTGCATGTTTTGCAAGCATATTTTCTCTTCTTTGGATTGGTAAAGAGTCAAAAACATCATTGAAGTTTCATCTGTTCCCTTTCCTAATCAACAACCATAAGAAAAATAATGCATAATCTAAAATGAATTAGACTCTTTTTCTCAGTAGAAAACCAACATAGGTAGGATTAGGGTCTTGGTGTAAGATTGGAGAGCTAACTCTCCAAGGCCACATAAACTAAACCTAGAATTTACTAAAGCGTGTTCAAATCCATTATCACAACAAGTGTGTTGTGAAGCTCCTCTAACATAGGATTCAATCAGGAGGTCACATTAGGGAAAGTAAAGTGATAACCCCTCTCTACTTGTATTGGTGTTTTCTAGACCACATCAACTACTACATGTATGAGGGTCTCAAAAGTGCCAAGCCTCCATGAGAGGTAACACTTATTGAGGCTTCAAGATTAGTTTCCCTATCCATACATGTGGTTGGACCTTTGACTATTTTACCAGTCACCGATTGTGAGGTGGTAGCCATAGTGACCTTTCCTATGTATCTACAGAGGTGCTACGGGTGGGAAGTGCCTATGATACCTAGGCACATGTTCAATCCTTGTTCCAGTTCCCTTGAAGGGTTCCCACCTTAACCGTTCATCATACCTTCACTAGCTAATCATTTGGGGACCAGACATCCCCAAAACGGTTGGATTTTGGAAGGCCTCTTGATCCATTGGTATTGCTTGTTGAATGCCTAGATTTATTAGGGGTGTGATATTTGGTTCCAAGTCTACATCAAACATAGGATTAATTTTAGTGTGTAGGCTTTTATAGTTGGTCATAATAGTGAGTCAATGTTATGGATATTTAACTGTGTTTGAGTTTTCGGAAAATAAAACACAATTAAATATCCAGAGGATGCCCTCACATAGGATTAATTGTTATTTTGGTTATAACACATTTTTTTTCAAYRTGGATGAACAATCGATTCRTTGGTACCATTGATAATGAGGACTTKCACCTACAAGGGAGGAATAACCACCTCTTAAGTGACGAGTGGTAGTTGACAAAGAGTTTAGAGAGACAGAAAGAAGGTCTAAGGAGAGTGAGACATTTGAAGTTGAAGTGGTCAATGAAATTCCTCCAGCTCATTTTAACCCTGCTTTGATTGGTCCTAACAACCCCATATTAGTCTAGGTTAGGTAGATATTCAATGATCCTTTTTAATTATTTAGTGATCCTCACACCATGTCAAGCATGAATGTTTTGTCTAGTGTGGATGACCCTTCAAGCCCATTGATGAGTGTTACAAGGGTCACCCTAGTGATGTCCACCTTTTCATCCCTTAGTTCCATTAGATGTACACATTCTTTTCCCATTGTGTCAGGTGTCTCCATTTGGGGGATTCTGATTATGTTTTCCTTTCCTTCCGTGAGTATACCTAGAATTAACACTCCCATACCATTTGTTGAAATTCCCACACCTAGATCTCCATCCAGTGGGGTTTCTAGCCTTATTTTCAATGCCAGGAGTGGAACTTCCTCCACCTCAAATGTATCTATAGGAAGCCCAATGATTCCAAATGCTAGTTTTCCATTTGGTTGGAATGTATCTAATAGAATTTGGGTTGCCCCTAGATATTTTGGTGGAAAAAATGTTTCCAGGGGATTTAACATCTTGTGGGGTAGTACAATGATTCTTGGAAGCTTTGTTCCTTCTATATTTACCTCTTTTCTTGGGGGAAATCCCCCGAGGGGAAATTATGGTCTAGGGAGTAGTGGAACTTCTGGTTATACCACTTTTCCTAGGGATAAACCCCTTGGGGGAACTTATGCTTAGTGGGGTGGTTATCCTTTTATACACACTTCTAGTCTTGGAGATTGGTTTTCTAGGACTAGTTTTGGTCAGGGAAGTAGTGTTCCTTTAGTGTCCATGCATTCTCTTGGAGGTAATCCTTTTGGGGGAATTTATGATCCTAGAATAAATAATGTTTCCAGGGGTCCTTTTATCCCTGGAGGAAATCTTATTGAGGGGATGTTTTGTATTGAGAGTAGTCATGATCTTGAGAGTGCTTCCATCCTTGGGGGCACTAAACCAATATTCCCTTGCCAACATGTCTTTGCATTTCTTTGCGACATTCGAATTTCCATACTTTTCACATTTGAAAAATGATCCCATTCTTCATGACCCGTTATGGTCATCTATACCTTCCATGTTACCATATTACATGCCAATTTTTGATAGAAATCCAGGAGAAGACCCATCCACACATATCTTGACCTATCACTTTTGGTGTTTTTCCAACTCTTTGATGGAAAATAGTGTTAGAATACGTCTTTTCCAAAGATGCGTAACTAAAGGTGATGCAAAATGGTACATATAACTTAAGGGTGATTCCTTTTCTAGCTTCAATAACTTGGCCATGGAGTTTTTTATGCATTTTCAATTTCCCATTAGGTACAAGACTAGGATAGAGATATTAAATCTATAAGTCAAGATACATCCACTTATATTTATGATCATATTCATGAGTAGAGACAAAGGCATAGCATGATCAAATCCAAAATTCCTTACCAAGTCTTCATGGAGCGATTCACCAAATCCCTCTTTCCACCTATTTCCAAGGATGTTTTTATGGCAAGGGTGACTTCCGAGGAGTAATTTATTTTATGTGCCCAACATTAAGACATCATCTAATCCCAATAGGAAACACTATAAAATATCATCTCGCATGCTCTGAGGCTGTCAATGGATCCTTAAAGGCCTAACCCAACACCCCATGCTGATGGTGTGGTTAGTTTTTTTTCCAATGCACTTGTGGATCAATTAGTTGGATAATTGGGTAACATGCACATTTTAGAAAACCCACTAAATGAAATGCACACCACCTAAATTGCTCAAACTCTTGTTCAATACTTTGAGGTGAATTCATTGTAATCCACGTAATCAAATAATCCTCTGCAACTTGGGGGGAAGACGAAGAAAAAAAATAAATTTCTAACAATGAATGTGGAGCCCCTGAATCCCAAAGAAATACTAGGGAGGCATTAAAGAGAATACAAATAATTTTTTTCCTACAATATTTGTAGGGAATATCATCCTACTCACCATTGTCCCAAGATGGATGAGATTCATCACTACATTTACCAATAGAAGGCTCCCCAACAATCTATTGTCTTGAATCATCCATTCCCCCCCAACCACAACAAATGGTT
>JASDQU010309620.1:48695-59294 GCA_032191745.1 Picea mariana
ATTAAAGAGAATACAAATAATTTTTTTCCTACAATATTTGTAGGGAATATCATCCTACTCACCATTGTCCCAAGATGGATGAGATTCATCACTACATTTACCAATAGAAGGCTCCCCAACAATCTATTGTCTTGAATCATCCATTCCCCCCCAACCACAACAAATGGTTGCGTCAAATCCTTCCCCTATGTAAGGGGTAATGGTAGATACTCCTCAACTTGAGGGCTCATTCTCACCTGCCAACATTATGATGTGTGACCAGATGGTTTCCTTACAAAATTGAGAATGAAACTATGATTTTCCCGAGGTAGGTCCCATGAATCAGGAGCCAACATCCTCTTCTTAGCTTGGTGGCCCTCTCCACATAGAGAATCCATCCTTTGAGAGATTAATTACCCACCTAAGGGTGTTCTTAGAAAAACGACTCATAATCTGAATACATGGGATGCCCACACTTATAGTAGCATGGAAGACTTGGCCCATGCACCATGTGTCATATGTTCTTTAGAGGTTCTCCAAATCTTCTTCACATAGTGGAAATATTTTTTTTCAACAATAAGCAGGATAGATCCCTCAAAGGATATTTTTATTGCATTTAATATGGACTCAGTTCGTAATCAAAATTTTCACCAAATCGATTTTCGTATTTAAGTGAGAGTAGATGGAAAAAACATCTTCTGCATAGTGGTTGATGAAGGTTCCTCAAATTTCTTTATGCCTATCGAGTTCTTGAATTGAACTCTTTTTGTCACTTACTTCCTTAAAATTCCTTCTGAACCTATGCCAAGGAACTCTCCTACACTCTATTACCACCTCTTTTTCCATTATTATTTATCTAGCTACAATATTTGTGTATTAAAGGACATTCAAGGTAAAATTGTCCATTATTGCATGTTTTCACCTTTCCTTATGTAAATTAGTATAAAATTCATTATATTAATAAGTCACTACATAATCATAGATTTTGTACCAACTTTGTATTTTTATAGCGACTAATTATTCTGTAAAAGAATCATAGTTTTGTATGGTTGTGTGCATCCCAGAACTAGATCATGAATTGGGGGATGTTCAAAATCATCAATATATGGTCCTCACCTATCAACCAATATTTTGAGTCAGCCAGGCCAACATGGGAGCAAGGTCAAAGTTCGAGTCAATGAAAAATACAGTGGTAGAGAACCAAAGATGAGCCGACACCAAATTATCATGAAATTCTCTCCACACGGTTCATTAAAGTCAGTTCATCTAGCCGTGAGTATGCTCGATTTGATTTATAAAACACATGTGTTGTATTTTATAGAAAATATGTTGTATTCTCCCTACAAGGGATGAATATGATATGATATAGAACTGATGTAATGTTATTCTACTGATTCTAGATTAATGCAAATTCTGGTTGACTATCAATCTTATGTGTTGTGATTTTTAATTGCAAACCCAAATAGCTTGTCACCCATTTTTGTTTCTTTAGGGATGAAATTCATTGTTCCAAAAAATACTTGTTGCTTTGACGATTAGTTTTAATTTGGAAGTGTTTCCCCAATAGATAAGGATGTCAGAGATCCATGACGTGCAGAATAGACAACATTTCCTTTTCATAAATTGATCGTCCCAAATTTCTCTCCAAAAGTTGTTTTCTAATGAAGGACAAAGGCCTACCATCTTGCATGAGGAATTATCCAATTCCTTTCCCTAAAGCATCACATTCCATGAAAAAAGTATTTGAGAAGTTAGGAAAGGACAACACAAGATTCATGCACATAGACTCTTTCAAGGCATGGAAGGGTTGATCAACTACAAGAGTCCAAGTTAAAGCATTCTTTTTAAGGAGAGCAGTGAGAGGTGCTGCAATTTTTCCATAATTTTGAACAAAATTGTGATAATATCCTATTAAACCGAGAAAACCATGCAATCTATTAAGAGTTTTATGGTGAGGACATTCCTGCATAGCTTCAATTTTCTTAGGATCCACCTACACACTATCCTTTTCGAATATATGACCCAAATACTCCACTTCTGAGGCTTGAAAAGAACATTTAGATTGTTTGAGGAAAATATGGTGCTAAGAGAGTAGATGGAGAACTTGATCCACATGGGCCATATGGGTGGTCCAAGTTTTTCTATATATGAGAATATCATCAAATAAAAATGAGACAAAATGATGGAGAAAAGGACGAAAGACATGATTCATGAGACTTTGGAAAGTGGAGGGAGCATTACATAGGCCAAAGGGAATTACCAAGAACTCATAGTGAACCTCATGAGTTTGAAATGAAGTCTTAGGAATGTATTTCGCTTTCATACGTATTTGGTGGTAGCCATAACAAAGATCTAGTTTAGTGAAGTATTGAGCACCGCTCAATTCATCCAAGAGATCATCGATGATAGGAATGAGAAATTTGTTTTTGATGGTGAGATTTTTGAGGGCACGAAAGTATGGACACATGCATCAAGTTACTTCTTTCTTGAGGACCATGACCACATGAGAAGAATAGGGGATGGTACTAGGACGAATAACACCTGCTTGAAGAAATTAATGAAATGTTTTTTCAATTTCATTCTTCTTGGAAAAGGAATGACAATAAGGGTGAACATTCAGAGGAAGAATGACCAAGATGAGAGAAATGGAATGATCATGAACATCATGGGAAGGAGGAAGGCCATGGGGAGTGGAAAAAATATCTTGGTGTTTGGATATGATAGATTGGAGGTCATGGTGAATAAAGGGTCTCTCAATTGATTAAATAGAATGTAGTTGGGAAATAATGATCGAATGACCTTTTTTGAGGAGATTTTCCCTTTGATGGGAACTGATGATCTCAGGGGAACTTGTTGTGATTCCATGGGAAATTATATTGTTGTCCCTCTTGTTGGAATTGCATGGTAATTCCTTAAAATCCTTGAGTATGGGGCCAAGAGTGTGCAACCATTCAAAACTGAGCAAAATTTCACAAACACCCATTTCGATAGCAAACATATGATATTTCAGGTTGTACTGACCAATTTGGAGATGAAAATTTTGAAAATGCCCCCTACATTTCATGGAACCTCCATTGGCAATCATGATTTGAAATCGTTTGATTGCACATATATAGCAATTAGTTTCTTGGGAAATGCAATAATGAATAAAATTATGAGTGTTGCCACTGTCAATTAGGATGAAGACCTTCCGATGATTTATGTATATAATTAGCTTGAGGGTTTGGGGAGAAGAGAATTCAGTGAAG
Organism: Picea mariana; assembly: GCA_032191745.1. Taxonomy (NCBI): domain Eukaryota; kingdom Viridiplantae; phylum Streptophyta; class Pinopsida; order Pinales; family Pinaceae; genus Picea; species Picea mariana. The sequence goes on from JASDQU010309620.1 coordinate 51,923, forward strand.
GAATTCAAATAAATGACCAGTTCGACTTCGAGGGGATCAAAGGGAGGAGTAATATCCATTTGATTTAGTAACTATGCCACAGGGGGAGTGTCTACCTCTTCTTCAGAAACATCATCAGAGATGGCCATAAAAAGCTTTTGTTCCTTACACTTGTTCCTTGGAAAATATTTTTCATCAAAATTATAGCAAAGTCCCTTGAGTTGGTGTTCAACCATTTCGGCCCAGGTCAATGTTTGGATATTGAGTGGACCACTGATAAAGAATTCCTAGAAAAAATCATCTAAAATTGCCTCTATGAGAAACTTCAAGTGCTCAAAGGAAACTATAAAGTATTACACTGTGCTAGATTGTTTCAACTTGGTCAAACGACCTAAATGGTGTTTATCAGTGTCAAAATGTTCATAAATCTCTACAACAAATTGTGTCCAAGCCACATACCCTTGGTGGCCATTTTTTCTCTATTTCCATAATTACCATCATTCAGGATCTAGATGGAGAACACCATAGTAGAGTTTGGCCAACTCATATGTAACGCCATGCAAAGAGAAATAATGTTCAATTTGAGTGACCCATCCTGTGGGATCCCAACCATAAAATTTGTTCACCTCCACTCTAGGAATACACAAGTCCCACTAAAAGTGGTTGGAAGGAAAGGATGTGGAATGGGAGGATTCAGTGCCTTCAAGGGTATAAGGTGGTGCATAAGAGAAGGGATATTGGGGTTTCTTAAACAATGTTGTTAAGTTGTGCACTACTTCTTGGGATTGCTGGCACATGGATGTAAATTGGGTTATTGGTGCAGGAAGTGATTCTAGTGGGGAAAGCAAGGAATTTATGCTAGAAATATTGGAAGAAAGGGTAGAGATATCAATCCTGGTTTTATCAATAACATTGTCCAAGGAAGTGAGGCATTGTTCCCAGTCTTGGCTGCAGGTATGGGCTAATGGAAGGGGAAAGGGGGTGGGTGGGTTTGCACAAGTGTTGGGTGCAAATCTATTTTGAGAAGGAAGCCTATTTTTGGAGAAAAGGTCTATTTTGGTGTGCATGCCTATTTTTGGAGAAAATATCTTTTTTGCGAAAGACCTATTTTTAGAAAGGAAGACCTAACGTTGGAGAATGCGCAACTGGTGGAAAGAAAAAAAAACGCAGAAAAAGAAGGAAAAACATTATGCAAGAAGAAAAGCAATGTGGCACACAGGGAGACAAGCCTAAGCATGATAGGGTTAGGATTTTTGACAAAGATTGTAATAACTATAAGCCATAAGTAGTATAAATAAGGACCTAGGAGTTCTAGGAAAGATATATATATATATATATATATATATATATATATATATAGGTGTATGTGGAAGTATATGTGTTGGAGATAGAGAGATATCATATCATAACAAAGAGAGTTGATTATTATCATTTTGTGGGATTGATGAATGTAATAAGTCTTGTAGAAGAGTCGAATAAGGTATTGTTTGAGGGTTAGGTCATAGGTTGTGGATCCTGGTGTGATATAGACCACATCACAGAGGGTTCTTACCCTCATCATGATTGTATTACTGAAGATGTAATGCACACAACGCAAGATTTTACAACAGGTTAAATAAAAGAGCAGAGAAGCCAGATCTTTGTGGATGTATCCCCAGGAGGGGGTGAACCAAGATAAACTTTGTGTTATGTGTGATTGTTAATGAATGTTTACATTTTGTTGATCATTATCTTATGAATGAATGGTTAAACTAGAAATATCAACACACATGCATAGGTTTAAATATGAATAAATCAGAGAAGTAATTGAATAAATAACAAGGATAATGCATAAGGAATAAAGAACACAATCACAAATCTCCACTCATTCCTAGAATGCAAGAAATTGAGTATGGAATTCACCCATAAAGCTATCTCGGGTGAGACTGTGTTGTGCACCCTGTGCGCAACGTTGCCTTCTAGTTTACCAGGAGGGGTGATAGTTTTTTAGGGTTTTGTTGGAAACCTGTTGAGATCCAAACCTAGGTCATCCAAACAAGAAGAGGAAGAGAATAACCAAAAAATGGTTCCATTCCTGGGTGGAACTGCACAGGTTTGAGTGGACGAGATCTATGGAAGAAACACGTAGAGAATGAAAGTATAGGAGGGAATGTTCAAGCCATGGAATCCAATGAAGGGGAATATTGAAAGATGGTTGAAAACAAAGGAACTTGAGTTTGTGTAGAAGGACAAAAAAAACCCTGAGTTAACACCACGCAAATATCTCGACAAAAACATGTCTAGCGACTTGCATGAGGTATTTTTATGTGATTTCCCACATTTGTTGAAGGAGTGGTTATTAAGGTTAAAAGACAACCACCCTACGAATGGAATTAGACAACTAAAGTGGAATGCTGTGGAAATCACGTAGTTACAAAAGTTAATAACAAATTTAAGCACACAATAGATTTCTGGTTAGACAATATTGTTGCAGGGTTTATCACCCAATTTGCAGTAGATACCGCGAAGTCCTACACTGTTGTAGAGAAATATTTTCTAAAGGGACCCAGAGGTAGGTACATCAGATTTCTATATACTTCAATCAATATTTTATTGTATGACAACAGTGTGATTACCATGGAATCAAATAACTAAACTTCCTTGTGTGCATGGGAGAAGGGGGGAAGCATTGACAGGAGGTTGAGATATGGAAAAGGAGATGGATAAAGGAAAGAATATAGAGGCCATGGACCCAATAATGATGGAAGAATATCATATAAAGAAGATAATGGAAAAATATGGAAAGACGCGCAACATAATACCCTACCAATATAAAATGAATAACAAAAAGAGAGCCATAGCTGATAGAGAGGGCTTGGAAAGTGATGAATACGAGGTAGAGTATCTCTGTCTTGTGGAGTAGATTAAGGAAATACTACACGCAACATATGAAAGGAAAAAAAGAGGTCCAAGTTCAGGGATAGAAGGAAGAACTCCAATCCACATCACCATCAGTGTGGAACCTACAACCCCATGTGCGACTAATACACCAAAAAAAACACCAATGTTTAGACAACCAAATTTTAGTGGAATAAAAACAACAGGACAAGAATCTAATCAAGGAGCACCAACTGGGGGAGCTAGTTCAGGAAGTATCAATCAATTATCTACACTATACAAAGGCAGTAGTTCAACACAGTTCAAAATGGAAGGACATGATCCCATGATTAGATTTTTGGGGAGAGGCATCAGAGGACCCTGAAAAGCACTTATTCATCTGTGAGAAAATATGGGAAGCAAATCAGATCACAAATGATGATACAAAACTCACGCAGTTATAAATCACACTAAGAGACCACACACTGGATTGGTATATGAGCCTATATGTTAACAATCCATAGGGAATAACAAATACTATTGCAGACGTGAAAAAACTACTGGTAAACAAATTTTAGAAGACCATCTCAAAATACCAGTACATGAATGAAATGATTGAAATCAGGAAGAAACTAGGTGAGTCTATGATGGAGATTGATCATAGGTTCAAAAGACTCAAAGACAAGTTGAAATATGCAATTACTGACATGCAACATAGACACTTATTTGTGAACTCACTATTACCAAACTTGAAATACCCATTAAAACAACGACAGTTCCAAACTCAGGAAAAGGATATGTAGGAAGCCTTACAAATGGAAGAGAACCAATATCAACAGACAAATACAACAATAGAGGAGATGAAGGAGGATTTGAATAATCTAACATTTCAACTTAACAAGAATAAGGGTAAGGAGAAAAGAGAAGTCGTTTTGTGTACCCTATGTAGGATAGAAGGACACCATAAGAACAAATGTCCAAATTTTGTGCAGTACATGGTGATAGGGGTTCCAAACCCATTTCTAATAGGAGGACCATGGTGTCATATTTGTAATATGCATGGGCATGATCCATATCATTTTCCAATGATGCAGAAGTATAAGATAGTACCAAAAAGTTTATATTGTAATTTTTTCAAATTAGTGGGTCATGATGATAAGGATTGTAGAATGATGGAGCTGATGAGAGAAAGAACTTCAGAAAAGTATAGGGTGCAAGAATAAATGATGACAGGACAACCTGCAACTCAGTTCATCCAAGTACAACCACAATACAACAATGTGCATCAACAATACAACAATGCATAGATGCAGTATAATAATGCACAACCACAATATAACCCCACACAGTATAACCAAGTACCTTAGTATAATGCACCATGAGGAGATTGAGGTGCATACAGAGGTGGAGGACAAGATATAGGAGGATTTGGATGAGGCAGAGGACCATTAGTGTGCCAAAACTTCCAACAACTAGGATATTATGCAAGGGAATGTCGACTCCCACCAGCGACATGTATGTATTGTTGCGCAACAGACCATGACACATAAGAGTTCCCAACACTCTTGGGGATGATCCAAGAAAAAAGGAACTAGAACAACCAGAATGTCCAATGGATATCTATAGAATCCAGGGATGATGGGAGAAACATCAATATAGTCACTCGAGGAGGAAACAAGATAGGAACTGATGCAGTAACACAAGATCTAGCTCAACACTAATGGGTTAAGAATAACACCAAGCCACAAAAGAATTTTGACACGCAGAAAGAAAAGGAAACATTTAAGGAGGTGAGACATGAGTGTCTCAAGTAGAATGTTGCATCTTCATCAATTGCGCAAAAACTCAGAACCCACTAATATACAGGATGTCATTCTTAATGGACCATACCAAAATGGACCATTCTCTAGAGAAAGAAAATACCATAAAGACTTATCTGCAATCATGTGTTAAGTTATTGAATGATCCATCATCTGTTAAGGTCTTAAAAAATATGTTAGAAAGATGTAACATAGAGGTAGAATGGAAGTTAGAGCAGAAAACAGTCAATCATCTCCATATAAGAAGAAGGACATGTAGAGAATTCAGACTGAATGCCAACATTGGGGATTTCAACATTGGAGATGTTATATTGGATTTAGGCTCTGGAGTAAATTCCTTACCTAAGAATACATGGGAGTGTATGAGGGAACCCACCCGAGGCTATTCACCTGCCTAGTTGAAACTATAAAAACAACACAGAGTGTTACCTATTGGAAGACTTAAAGGTGTGACAGTAGATTTGGATGGAGTGCACACTATAGAATATTTTTAAGTAATAGAGATAGTGGATGGAACAACACCTTACCCAACCTTACTTATATTGGTTTGGGAATTCGATAACCAGGCTATAATCAACTTGAATATAAGAAAATTTATTTTTGAATCAGGCGAATATAGAGTCATTGCACTATTTGACCATTGAGAAGGAGAAAGGTTTGTAGAGGCCACTTGTTTGGATCTAGAAGAAATAAATCATTTGTATAGAACCACCGTGCAACAAGAGGATTATGTTAACCCAACTGCAGATGGGGTACTTAGTTGGAGAAGCATTACATCATGTGTTTCTGACTCAGGCACATGTTTGGAGAATTGGAAACTACGATTACATGAAGTTTCCACAAGAAGGTGTGGCAGAATAGATCGTGTAGTAAGATGGGTTGGTACAGAGATAAGAGAACCTCCCAATTTTCATGGGATAAATGACTTAGAGGAACTCTTGACAAAATATTAAGACAAAGTGTTAGAAAATAAGAGGCTCTTATCCCTAGATATTTCACTCAAGAAAACACCTGGAAGATGCTGGGGTGTGCATAAAGAAACAATTCAGTACTCGTATCATTGTAAATGACTATTGCACATTATATTTGGCCCAGAGCAGGGGAGCAATAAAATGACAAGATATGATGGGAAATGAACACCAATGGACCACTTGGAGAAGTGCAAGACACAATGGAGGATGACACCACCAGAGGAATGACCTCATCACTTTATCCATACATTGGAAGGAATCCCAGGGAACTGGTACATAGAACAGGAGATGTGTAGAGGCACAATAGAATGGACAAGATTATAGTATAATTTTGGAGTAACCTTCTCATTTGAACATNAGTCAACGAGTTACTCTCATGCTATCATGTTGAAGAGGAAGCACCAGATGAAGATGATCTGCGTAACATTCAGATTACAAAAATTGAGTGAGAAATAGAGGTGGAAGGTCCATCTCTGGAATCAGAAGTATTTTTTCTGCACAAATCAAAGTTAAGAAAGTCAACATTGGGATGAATGACAACCCTAAAATGGAAAGTATTGGAGACTATTTGGATTAGAAAACAATACAGAGAATAACATAGTTACTGTGCGAATACAATGACTTGTTCCCAACAACCTTTATAGAGATGAAAGGCATATCAGAAGAGCTAGGTGAGATGAATATACACCTCAAACTTGAGGCTAGATATATTAGGAAAAGACCTTACAGACTAAATTCAGTGTTTAATAAGAAAGTAAAAGAAGAAATTGACCGAATGTTGAAAGTTGTAATTATAGAATGAGTCAAGGAATATTAATGGATTAGTCCCATGGTAGTGCAAGAAAATAATCAAGGAGGGATAAGGATTTTTGTAGATCTGAGGAAACTTAATGATGCTTGCTTACATGACCCTTTCCCTACCCCTTTTATAGATGAGGTCTTAAAGAATGTGGGAGGCCAAGAAGCATATTCATTCACAAATGGATTCTCACGTTACCATCAAATTAAAATAGATCTAGAGGACAGGTATAAGACTACTTTTTCTACAAAATGGGGATCCTACTAGTATACAGTCATTCCATTTGGGTTGAAGAATGCACCAACCATTTTTTCAAGAGTAGTCATAGCTGCTTTTAAGGAATTCATACATCATTATCTAGAATTATATTTGGATGACTGGACTATATATAGTTTGTTAAAAGACCATGTAGAAGTGTTAATACTAAGGTTGGAAATATGCAGGCAATGTTAGATATCATTAAACATCAAGAAATGCATTTTTGGTACACATTTTGGAATATTGTTGGTACATATAGTGGGTAAACAAGGTTTACTAGTGGAACCTGCTAAGATTGCAGTCATTGTGAATTTACCACCACCAAAGTCAGTGCACCAGTTAAGAGAAACACTGAGACATACAAACTATTATAGAAAATTTATAAAGGGGTATGCATAGATTACTACACCAATGGAAAAAATGTTAAAGAAGGACACCATATTTTAGTGGAATGAGGATTTTCAGCAAGGATTAGACACTCTAAAGGAAAATATGGTAACAACACCTTTATTGGTATTTCCATATTGAGAAAAGACATTTCATGTGCATGTAGATACATCAACCATAACACTTGTAGAAATTCTGGCACAACTAGGAGGAGGGGACTTAGACCATCCTATAGCCTTTGCAAGAAGAAAGTTATCAGAATATGAGTAGAATTACAGCACCAAAGAAAGAGAAGGACTAGC
>JASDQU010309621.1:1514-40289 GCA_032191745.1 Picea mariana
AACCTCCTTCTCATACAACCCTAAATCGAATGTCACTCCTATGGTAACACCTGTCATCCCCCAAAACACGTTAGCTACAGAGTTAGCGAGACGTGTGGAACTCACATTGGGTCTCATCCATCTCCTCTCTCATCCCAAGGAAATGACATGCGACATGACCATCGATTAACACATGGGCCTCCACGTAGACCTGACATGGCGTACTCATCTTCACGAACACACTTGAATTATCTATTCTGGTGAGGACACATGTCTTTCATGTGCCATTCTAGCCGCCAGGATAGCACCTCCATCATCCTGACATCACCTCTCTTTGTCAAACTCACCAAGGGAACGGTAAGGCATGTGACAAATCAACGACTAGTATTCATGGTGGCCACCCTCCAATGAATGCTCTAGATTAAGTCTCAGACATTCCCATCAAAGTCAAACCCTTCTTAGTATATGTGATCAATCTCATGAGCCTACCTCAATGGAGAGTCAAGATTTCTCCATCCCGCAGATCCGATGGTTCATATATGTGGTGTAATATAACTAGGTCGAACCCAACTGTAAATGTAATAATGTACTTAAGTTGGTGAGTTTTTTTATATATTTTTGGCATGCATCTTCCATGGTGTAGTGCGCACATGTATTGTGCAGTAAAATGATGAAATGGGCACATTCCAAGATACTGCGTGAAGCATCTTAAGTGTGCACAATATTGAGGCCAACGAGCCTTTGTGTATCTATTTTTTCTTATAGGATGGTGAGCCAGTTATTATAAGCTAGGAGGCTTATGTTTGTATTAGGCCAGAGAGCCTAGATGTTAAAGGCCAGTGCGCCTACTATTGTATATATCTCATAATTAATATAAAATACATCATTGCACACAGACCAACCATGATAAAAGAGATGGGGGACTAAACTCCACTAGTTATGGAAAGGGTAGGGCTAAAAGTTAAGAAAAAGGGATAAGATAGGGAGCTTAAGCCAAAAAGGAATATTATATTAATATTTCTTAAAAACATAAAGTATGGATAATTATTTTATACTAAGTTCTAAAGATGGAGACAAGTGGGCCAAAGTAGCTCCCAACATGACAAGTGTCAATTTGGGGACATGCATACTTATAGTTGGGACTTAGTTCATTTTGGGGGCGATTCATCCATTCTTCCCATCATTCCTTCCATTATTCGACCATCATTCAGTTATCCATTCAGCCATACCATGATCTTTCACTCACGCATTCAGCTATCCTCCATACTTCCTATCATTGTATATGAACTTGTATCCATAGCCATAATATCTTGTGTAGATGGTTATCTTGGGAGCCATATTGAAGAAGCAGGTTGTCAGGCCCGTGGGATATTGAAGAAGTGGGTTGTCAGGCCCGTGGGATATTGAAGAAGCGGGTTGTCAGGCTCGTGAGAAATTTCTCTCTGGGTGAGATAATTGATGGGAATTGATTTCCTGAAGGTGCTAAACTGCAGCTACAGAGCTCTAAGACTTCCTTTTCAGCCTGTTGTTGAAGCCCAGAAAGGAAGTGAGGCAGTCGAAGGACTATTGAGCAGAGAAGGGGCACACTTCCTGGGTGGGACAGGCATGTGGGGAATGAGGGACTGTAGGTTATTAGTTTGAGTTGGCACTTGAGACAAAGTCTTTCCTGCTGTCTATGGGCCTTTAGCCTGGTTAGGAATCCCTTTACCTGGGTGGAGTTTAGTCCCAGCTCGGGGGTGACTCACTGTTGAGAGTGATGAGTAGTGCGATCTAAGGCTGGGAGGTTCATGGAAGGTCTACACGCAGTTGGTGACATTCTTACCAAGATAAGTGTCAATTGTGTGATAAATTTACATACTGCATTGTCATTTTTGTGTTTATTCTTATGGATTTATCCTATGTACAATTTATAACTTTGTTTTTATTTATGGGTATTTCCTGTATATGCTGCATGTATGTGTTTATTGTTAGTTCAGTATGAATCTGTTCATTTACATAATGTATTTGTATGTTTACATTTATATATAAAGCTTCTGCAAGATTTCTGTGTGTATATGTTTTAATTGCATGCAGTTCGAAAAAATTATGTGGCATAACTCAGTTGGGTGTTGGGCATGTTACAATATGTTCCACAGTGATAGAACAAAAGTGTCCCCTCAAGTAGTGTGACCCAGCATGGGTGGCCGGGGACGTTACAATATCGTATCAGAGCTTCAGTCTTCAACACTGAGTCTAGATGGGTTGAGAAAGTTGAGTTGAAGCGAAATGTCACAGAGGATTTATTTCAAAGTGGCCAAATTTCAGTTTGTCGAGCGTCCATGGTAAAAATTAACAACAATTATACGTAATTGGGGAAAAGACCCAATTTCTATTGTTAAATTCATGAGAAACTGAAGAAATTTGGCCAAGTGGTGAGATATTATTGTTTTAATATCGGTTCTAGCAAATTCGGACCTGGAATTGGTCGAATTTGAAGTTACAGAGAAGCCATAATAGTTGCAGCGAGATTAGTAATTAAAATTCTCAATTCGTGAATTGATTTTAGGAAAAACCCATTCCAGAAATGTCAACCACAACGATTTGTTGTTGCAGAGGTTGAATTGGTGTTATCAGGGTGAAATTGAATGAATTTCATGGTTGCATAATTTCTATGGTAAATTGGGGAAAAAGTTAGGAAAAAGCCCCAATTTCTGCAACGGAATTCACGAGGAATTGATGTGCATAAAGGTGAATGTGCGCAGTTGGGTGCACTAAAAAAATGCATGAGGTGCATTGAAAAGATTGTAATAGGTAAAATCCATCACTGCACGGAAAAATGTTAGTGTGCAAGTGCACGCAATAAAATTTGGCACCGCACGGAAAAATGTTGGTGTGTGGGTGTGTGCACTAAATTTTGGGCGCCGCACAGAAAAATGTTGGTGTGCGGGTATGCGCACTAAATTTTAGCACCGCACAGAAAAATAATAATGGTGTGCATAGTATGCATAGTATTGGTAGAGCGCAGAGGAATTTGGTTGGTGCGCGCGTGATGTGGGTAAATTTTATTGCACAACAGTTTAGTTAATGGTGCGTGCAGAGTATTGGTGCATGGTGGGGCATACTAAACTATGGCATGGTGCAATGCATAGAATGAAATGCACACAGAATATTAGCGCACGATACAAAAATTGTGCGCAACAGGGAATAGAGAAAGAACCAAAACCGTGCGCGGTGGATATTGACGCGCGACACAAAAGTAGTGTGCGCAAGTTATTGGCGCGGCTGAGAAGTGAGACATAGTGGTTTTAAAGTGCGCGAAGCATGATTTACCTTGTGTTGGTGCTGCACATGGTAAATATGGTTTACAGGTTGAATTTGTGCATGTGAAGTCGTTTGGAGGGCGAACAACTGCAGAAAGCCAACGATTTTCTGCGACGTTTTATATCATTTGAACGTCATCTTTTAGCARCACATTTTTGAGGCCCTTAAGAGCATTTTTAGCAATGAAAAAACCATGAGAAAAAAATGTGCCAAGRAACACTCTGTCTCTACGGCTCAAATAAAATATCTTGGAGACAGATTTCTAATGGTGTAAATCGTTCATCAAACGGAGCTTTTATGAGAAAGTTACAGCACAAACAGTGGAGGGTAAATTTTAAGACCCATCTAACTTCAGAGAGCCATAACTTTCTGCTTTGAAATCAGATTAAGGTGCAGGAGTAGTCAATGGAAATATATTGAGCCATAGAATACAATCCCAGAGCTAAATTAAATTTTTGGGCATGTTAAATATGTTTAATATGGAAAAGAAGGTACCTGTAGTATTATGGACCAAAAACACGAATTGGCCTAGAACTTCAGCGGGATGTAACTAACATCCTGGAACCCAGAAAGAGATGAAACTTGGAAAGAGTGTCCATAAGATGTATATGAAGAAACCCAATTGAGGTTATATGAAAAATCCAATGGAGTAGGTGTTAAATTGCATCATTACAGTGTAGAATTGCGCCAAGTTGAAAAATGAACAGGAGAAATTAATGGGTAAATTTCAAATAACCATAACTTTATGCTCAAGACTCAGAATTGAGAATGGGAGTAGGAATTGGAAAGATATTGGATAGAGGAGTCTAATTATCCACCCAGAAAATTGATTTGGGTAGTAATTTTCACAAGAGATCAGAAGAAGAATTCTTATGCATTATTGGAACATAATTTCATAAATTTGTTAAATTATTTAGCATAAAAAATTTAGTTGGCTGCAGATTTTTGTAGAGTCCAAAACTTTAGTTCTTAAAAGGGGAGAATGTTGGATTTTATTTAGAAAAAGCAGAGGTACTCAGAGAAAGAGTGTTATGACAGAAATATTTCATAAGATGATTAGAAGCCAAGACCTCAAAATGTCAAGGTATGAATCTGAGCGCAGCCATAAAGTCTTCGAAAGCCACTACAGGAAATCCTCTCATGTTAATCAAGTATTCAATGGAATATGGGCAGAGGAATAGATCATGTAGTGAATGAATTAGTGAAAACTCCCAAAGAGACCAATATAAAGATTAAGGAATACATTGGAGTAAGAGTTGTTATAAAAGGAATTGACTATCAGAATGATAGTAATCAAATAAAGAAAGAGGCTTAATGCATATATGGATAAGAAGTGCATCATATCCAGGGATTAGCTATGAAATTATAGAATAATGCTTCCCTTATGGTTATCATAGTGAACAGTGGAAGCATGGTATGAAGGGCATCATTATGGCAAGATAGAAGTGGATCGTGCAAGGCAAGTTGAAATTAGATTAGTCAAGACAGGGGAAAGTAATAGCCAATAAATGAATCCAAATGTTGATATAATCAGTTAAGGAAGGGATAAATCAAGTACCTCAAGGAGGAAGTTGGTTTTAACTATCCAAGGTTACTCAGAAAACATGACTAGAAATATAATTGAGTCATGTAGGAGTTGGATCAGAGGGATCCAAATAATAGTGGAATGATGAAAATTAATATCAACATAATATGTAGTTGCAAGTCCATGAACATCCTAGGATAATGGAGGAAGAAATCATGGGGTTGATATCAAGATAATGGGAATGCGAGACAACACTCCAAGAGGGAAAGAAAGAATAATAGAGGATTGTTGATGCATTCCAAAGGTATTGAAGATATTTCCACAATAGCATGGAGATGTCAAGGCCAACAAAGACTTAAAAGTGAAATGAATTTCTGAAGAGAGTCAATAAGGAGCCATGAAGAAGAAAACGGTTCTATGCATGGTTTTGAATGAAAAAGGAGGTGGTGCCTAAGAAGAATCCATCTCAAATGGCATAGATCCATGAGTGAATTTCCCAGGGGGTGGAAGCATCACTTGAAATTATGATGGTAAATTAAAAGCAGTATTAAGTACTTTTAATTAATCCTATGCATCTAGAGAAGGAGGCATATGTGCATCCTTACAGTATGATAAGAGATTGGCTATGCAAGCCAAGTTTGAGGCTGTTTGGAAAGGAGAAGATAAGAGTGCAAGAAAAGATCAAATACTAAAGTATTCAGCTAGGAAAGAGTTGGAATAGTTTAGTCTGAAAATTAAATGGATGTTGAAGATCCAAAGTCTATGAGGCAGGATGATTGGAATTATAATTCATCCAAGTATGAGTAGGGATAGATGGATCTAGGAAGTAAATAAAAGATGAAGGTAATATCAGTTTAGTATTTGGATGGAAAAGCAAAGGAATCCAAGAGTGATTTGGCTAGAAAGTGCTTAGATCAGAAATAATCATGCACAGTGGTTATAGTGAAGAGCACCTGAAGATTCAGGAATCTAGAAGAATTGAAGATTTCTGGGATAACAAGGAAACCTGATGCAGGGAGAAAGAAGTTGTTGCAATTACTGTAGCAGCAAGTATTTTATGGCTAGTTGGGACAGCCATAAAGTGAGAATGCTCGCATGCTTGCAAGTGTTGTTGATAATGTCGTTGCATATGGAAGAAAGTGACAGAATGATGAAATGTTTATTATAAGACTGATAAGAGGCATGAGAGCTTCTATTTTCATCAACTAATCAGGTAGCATTAAATTCATTTAATGGCAGCCATGCAGGTAAGTATTTCTCTTTTGGAAATTATGTTGCATAATTTCCAAAGGGAAATTCAGGTAAGAATTTCCCCAAATTGAATTTTTTAATACGTTGTATGGTATTGTTTAAGTGCATTGACAAGATTAAGTTACCATTAGGTGTCGTAAAGGTGAGAGGCATGTTATATTTATCAAATCTTTTAGCTTTTGAATGCACACACTGACATAGTAGCATGTCATGTTAATTTGGTTAGGAGGCAATAACCAAAGAAAATAAAGATAAGAACTTGTTATAGGAATGATGCTAAGAAAGATAGTCATGTATGAGACCAGGACATGGTTGGATATGAAAAGGTATGCTTATAGAAAGGTTACGTGCCACACAAATACCCAATGAGCTTCCTACCTTTAAATAAAACTTGGGCTGCAACCTTTTTGCTAACACTAATAAACACCACAAAATTGAATTCTTGGTGTAGTGTTTGGGTTGAAAAGGAAGGCATCCAAGTAATTGAGAAGACAATGGGAAGTGTGTGGAGATGTGTCAAGACATTGGCCATATTTCCAATTTAACATGTCTTAGATAAAGATCATTCTGAAAATCAATACAAGGGTGCATTGAATAAATAGGCATTGAGAGTTATACTCATGTCAAGTAAGTGGCAGAGTTGCACTCATACATGATGGGATTGTATACTTAAATGAACTTTGTTGAATGCATTTTGTGAGTGCATGTATATACGTTTTTTCATGGAAATAATTATACTAATGGTTGAAATGTTGCTAACTCATGAAGTTGAGAACATTTCAGGAACTGTTAAACATTGCAATAGGAAAATTGCAAGTCAGGTAGTCACAGGAATAATGACTACATAAAATTTCATGTTCAGAAAATTGAAGAAATGAACTTACTGTTATTAATTATGAACATGCATATGCATAGAATGATGAGTCATTCTATTTGGTTAAATTGTTTGGTAATTGTGATTGAATTTCTAGGTGCATGCAATTCTAAGATCATTTCATAAGGTGGTGTACATGTTGAATTATGATGTACATAAAATATTGACAATATGTTGGTTGTATGAAATATATAATCATTGCAGGAAAAATGGTATTTAGCATGGTGCTTGCTAAAAGCCATAAGGAAAACTACATCCTAATATTACAATAGTAATGAAAAATTATGAAATAGAATTTCATATTTGGGGAAAAGTCAAATTCATTATGAAATTAATTTGATTTCTAAAATGGAATTTTTATAATGCTCTCTCATGGTAAATGCATGTTTATGATGCAGATGAGATGATAATGATTAAAGTTGGAACTCCTGGAGCCATGACACTCTAAGACTTCTTGTCTGGCCTGTGCTGGAGCCCTGGAAGGGAAGTTGAGCAGCCGATGAACTGTTGGATAGTGAAGGTGCATACTACCTTGGGTTGTATAGGCATGTGGGGAAGAGAGACTGTTGGTTGGAGTGTTGTTGAGGTTGGTACCTTGGCCTAGACTATGTTGATATTGATTGTGGGTCATGGTTATCTTAGGAAGCCATTGCCTTGATGGAGTCATAGCCATGCTAGGAAGTGGTACGCTACTAAGAGTTTATCAACAGTGAGATATAAGGCTGGATGGGCGTCGTGGATCTACATCCAGTTGCTTCTTCAATGAGGTTTAATTGAAGCATGTAATAAGGAACAATGAGATGAATTATTCCTGAAGCAGCTTTATGGAATAGAGCAATTGACTTCCAGTTGAAGTGTGAATACTAGAATTGGTGCTGGAAAGTAAAGCACCAGATGGATAACAAGCTTTCCATAGCTAAAGCTTGGAAATTTTAGAGAATTTGAATGGTAGATGGTATATAATGCACTGAGGACAGTGCATAAATAAGGGGAGGGGATTGTAATATCCCTATGTCAAACCCAACTGTAAATGTAATAATGTACTTAAGTTGGTGAGCTATTTTATATATTTTTGGCATGCATCTTCCATGGTGTAGTACGCGCATGTATTGCGCAGTAAAATGATGAAATGGGCACATTCCAAGATACCGTGCACAACATCTTAAGTGCGCACGATATTGAGGCTAGCGAGCCTGCGTGTATATGTTTTGTTTTATAGGCTGGTGAGCCAGTTATTATAAGCTAGGAGGCTTATGTTTGTATTAGGCCAGAGAGCCTAGATTTTAAAGTCCAGTGCACCTAATTTTGTATATATATCATAATTAATATAAAATACATCATTATGCACAGACCGACCATGATAAAAGAGATGGGGGACTAAACTTCACTAGTTAGGGAAAGGGTAGGGATAAAAGTTAATAAAAAGGGCTAAGCTAGGGAGCTTAAGCCAAAAAGGAATATTATATTAATATTTCTTAAAAACATAAAGAATGGATAATTATTTTATCCTAAATTCTAAAGATGGGGACAAGTGGGCCAAAGTAGCTCCCAACATGACAAGTGTCAAGTTGGGGACATGCATACTTATAGTTGGGACTTAGTTCATTTTGGGGGGGATTCATACATTCTTCCCATCATTCCTTCCATCATTCAATGATCCATTCATCCATACCATGATCTTTCAGTCATGCATTTAGCTATCCTCCATACTTCCTGTCATCATATATGAACCTGTATCCATAGCCATACTCGTTAGTGTAGTTGGTTAGATTGGGAGATGGATTGAAGAAGCGGGTTGTCAGGCCTGTGGGATATTGAAGAAGCGGGTTGTCAGGCCCGTGGGATATTGAAGAGGTGGGTTTTTAGGCCCGTGAGAAATTTCTCTCTGGGTGAGAGAATTGTTGGGAATTTATTTCCTAAAGGTGCTAAACTATAGCTACAAGGCTCTGAGACTTCCTGTCCGTCCTGTTGCTAAAGCCCAGAAAGGAAGTGGGGCAGCTTCAGGACTGTTGAGCATAGAAGGGGCACACTTCTTGGGTGGGATAGGCATGTGGGGAATGAGGGATTGTAGTTTGTTAGTTTGAGTTGGCACCTGAGATAGATTCTTTCCTGTTTTATATGGGCCTTTAGCCTGGTTAGGAATCCTTTTACCCTGGTGGAGTTTATTCCCAGCTTAGGGGTGACTCATTGTTGAGAGTGATGAACAATGTGGTCTAAGGCTGGGAGGTTCATGGAAGGTCTACACGTAGTTGGTGACATTTTACCAAGATAAGTGTCAATTGTGTGATAAATTTACATACTGCATTGTCATTTTCATGTTTATTCCTATGGATTTATCTTGTGTACGATTTATAACTATGTTTATATTTATGGGTATTTCCTGTATATGTTGCATGTATGTGTTTACTGTTATTTCAGTATGAATTCATGCATTTACATAATGTATTTGTATGTTTACGTTTATATATAAAGCTTCCGCAAGAGTTCTGTGTGTATATGTTTTAATTGCACGCAGTTCGAAAAATTTGTGTGGCATAACTCAGTTGGGTGCTAGGCATGTTACAATATGTTCCGCAGTGATAGAATGAAAGCGTTCCCTCGTGTAGTGTGACCTGGCATGGGTGTTCGGGGATGTTACATGAGGACACCTCTCCCAAGGTACAATCTGACAAGGAATCCCCCTTGGTCCTTCCTTCAATCACAGGCCGACACGTTTTATCCTCTGGACATGTTAGTAGTCCCTGTCATCATGACACATCACACTGATATCACCTCATCTCTTATTCTTTTTTAAACGAGAACCATAGTGATCGACAATGGAGGTTTATCATGGGATATTCCCCAATGGATGGCCCAGATCATCCCTCTAACACCTCCTTTATGAATGCCTCCACCTCATCATCCAAGGTTATTCCAACCATGGAACTCCAACAACACTCCCCTTATGATCTACGGTCGAGATCTGATCGTCATTCCAAATCCAACAGACGTGATGGTACTAGGAATTATATGTCCTCGGTCTTCGACCACATCCAACATGATGGATATAATGATCCATAATATTCCATGGACACCCTCCAATAGATAAATGATTCTCATTGATTCAGAGTACACCCTATACAGGATTTATAACCTGCTCTGATGGAGGGTCAAGATCTCTCCATTCTGCGAGATTGACGGTCGAGACCAAGTATCACCTTTGAACCAATGAACAACCCAGATATAACCACCATTCCAAATCAATGGTCACGGCCCTCCAAAGAGAATTAGAGTTTTTCCTCTTGCTCAATAGTCTGATTCAGGACTTAGCCATTTTTGCGAAGGTTTTCTCTCATTCTCTTTTAGGATTTCTGAGTTTCCAAGAGATATTTTTCTAGGTTCCAAGGCATTCCATTTCCTCACCCAGGGCACCTCAATTTCAACATACCCATAAGGTACTCACGTGCTATAGGGATCTCAATACAACATTGCATAGGTGCATGCACACAGTGTGTATATAAGTATTTATATGAGAAAAGATACAATAGTACATAAAGCAAGAAGGTCTCTCTCTCTACTTAGGTTATGGCTGAGATTTAGGTTATTTACCCACTCAAATAACTATACATGTTCATACTATATTTACCATTTACATAGGATTTTCATAGACATATTACTGCCACTATTTCATTACAAACATATACTATCTAAAATCAAAACACAAGACTCCTTGAGAAGATCTACATTCTATGCAAACACAGGACATCTCCAGAAATACACAGTCAAGCTCCAAAATCATCATCATACAGACCATATAATCCTTACATGTATTCTAGTTAATGCATAGAACAATACGAGTTACTTATCTACAAATATGAGATATGTTGGCCACAACTGAGGGGTGAGCCACTCTAGGCAACGTTGCACTTTTCACTGCTATAGCCAACCACCCCCAAGCCAAGGTACAATGCCACGAGAGGATTTATGGTATTCTGCAAGGTTTTCTGGGAGCTTCTACTACCTCTATATTTTCTATTTTCTCCCAACTGGAGAGTTTTCTCTGTCTCCAACGCTCATGCCTCTTTCCCCCATCATCTCTCTTCTGTTTTCCCCCCTCCTATTTTCATGTAGTCTTCCCCAAGACATCATGGGTCATGTGAGAAGCTTCTTGATGGTACTCTTCCCATACTTCTTTAATTCTTGAGGAGATTACCCAGCTACCAACTTGAATGTGATTCGTATTTTATTAGAATAACAAAATGGATACATATCATTAAAAGATGCTCAACACAAAATAACAAAGATACAGTAAAATTGGTTTTCTATTCAATAAGGAAATAAGTTGAAACTGTAAAATGCAGCAGAAAACAAGCTTGTTGGAATGGTGGCGGCTTATCTCTGAGAAGAGATGTGATGGTTGGGCTCATTCGCAAGAAGATGGTTACAATGAGGCTCTGAAGGCCTTTTACAATAAACAGGAATGTCAAAAACCCTATACATCCAAAAACCTAACCCTAGGATATGAAGCGCCAAAAGTCATGTGGGCCCCGTTTGGGTAAGTTAGTACATCAACTTCTCGGGGTCGTAACTTTTTCATACGATCTTCGTTTTAGGTGCATGATAGCCCGTTGGAAAGGTATAACCGAGAATAAATTTTTTTGACTATCCCAGGTCAATATCTTAGGTAGGAATATAGGCCCCAAATCCCCAAAAAACTTTGTTTAGGTCCTCAAAACGGCCCTAGAAGTTTGGAACCCGAAAAACTGTCGAAAACCTACCAAGGTGGAAAATTATTTTTCGAGCCAGTGGAATAGGTGAGTGGCCACCGATATCCACTTGTATCAATCATCCCTCCTTAGGAAGCAATGGTATCCATTGCATTGAGTTCCACCATCAGATGAGGAAATTTCTGAAGAATTTGGCCCCGGGTGAGCCACTTGCCTTTGTGCAGGAGTTGCCCTGCTTTGATGACTCGATAAAGATGGATCCTTTTCTTTTGAGTGCCCTTGATCTATATGTCCACAATTTGATCACCGGATGCATGTTGTATGCAGTCAGGGTTGATCTTTGTTGGTGTCAACTATCCTGCTATCTCTGAGGTGTCTAATAATGGTGGGATATATGACCGAAGGAGAGCCACGTTGAAGACTAGATGCAAACCAAGGAAGGGGGGAATGTTGAGCTCAAAATCATTGTCACCCACAGACTTGGTGATGATGTACGAACCATAAGGGAGTGGGAGAAGCTTTCGATGGGGCCCTGTAAGGCGTTCTTTCTACAAATGCAACCAACTTTGTCACCCACCTAAAACTTATGTGGCACCCAGTGTTGATCATGGCATTGTTTGTACTTGGCATTAGACTTCTGTAGAATATCCTGAACCTGTTGGTAGATGTGTTGGATCCGCTCAATGAATCAGGTGGCTTTGTCATCTTCTAGTGGAACAGGGGATGAGTAGACCGAGGTGGTCTCCAGGGGTAGTGCAACATCTATGGGGCCCAATGGTTGGAATCCCAACCCCACCCAAAAGGGGTTTTGGCCAGTTGAGCTATGCAGGGCTCAGTTGTAGCTATGTTGAACATAGGGAAGACCTTAATCCCATGTGCGGGGATGTTTTTAATTGTACATGCACAGGATATGTACGACCATCCGATTGACAACCTCATTTTGGCCATCTGTTTGGGGGTGGAAGGCAATGGATTTGGTGAGCTTGGTATCCAGCAGTAACCAGAGGCTCGACTAGATTGAGCTAAGGAACCAACTGTCATGGTCTGAGAGATGACCTTCTTGCATTTCTTGGCAGATATCAAGGAAATATCACTAGGAGGGACTACCTTGGGTATCCTGTACAATTTCATGTTCAAAGTAATAATAACACTACGAGGCCTAAACTCACATATAGCATGGTGTTTCCATAAATAAGTTTGGCCCAAAAGAACATTACAAAATTCAAGAGGAGAAACATAACACAATACATCATCTTTGAAGGGCTTGATGGCATACGATAGTCGACATTGTTGGTTGACACGGAGATTGCTTCCTTGGTGGAGCCATCCAATAGTGTAGGGTTGTGGGTGTCGCATTGTCGGAAGGGCCAATCACTTGACAACCTCTACTGAGATGAGGTTCTTTTGGCTACCTTTATCAACGATGAAGTGTAGTGGGGTGATTTTTACCCACATTTGTGAATGGAAGAGGTTCTCTCCTTCCAGCTCATCTGGTTCACCAAGTTGGAGCTTGGTGGTAGCAACGGTGGCACTAAGTTCCACGTCAATGATCAGTCTCCCTCTTTCTAGTCCTGACTCAGAGTCAGAACTCACATCTGATTCATAGGCTTTCACTTAGGCCACCAACGCCTAATTTGAGCGGTAGTCAATAGTGTTATGTCAAGGGCTCTTATGGAAATTACACCACTTCCCAGTATATTTATTTTTCTTTCCGGTGTCCTTCTTTGCTTGTGGCTTGGACTGGTTGTCCTGATACTGTCCATATTTTCTCTGTCCTTTTTTCTATGGGTTGGGGTTTCCCTTTCCTAGCTTTTGCTGTGAGGGGTTCCCAGGCCCAAATTGCTGCATCTTTTGTTTGATCTTCTGCTCGATTTTGATGGCATATCGGTAGGCCACGCCCAAGGACAAGATGTCCAGAAATTAAATATTGGTCTGGATGTATCTATGCAGAGCACCACGATACTTGAGCACCAAATGTCACTTTGAATCTTTGATACCCAACTTGGTGCGTAAGGTATGGAAGATATTTGTGAACTTTAGCACTGCTTGGTCTCTTTCTTTCTGCAGAGTGGTCCATTTGGTATACAAGTTGTAATAACTTTCGACAGGGTAGTATTGTTCCTTAATAGCATCCCTGAAGGATTCCCAGGTGGTCGTGACTATAAATAATGAGGGTTACTCTATTTCCTTTTGCTCATAGAAATTTTTCCACCAATATTTGACATGGGGAATGGCTTTGAGGAGCACAAAAGTAATATTTTCTATATTCGAAAAGTTATGGAAAAAAAAATACCCTTCTAGTAGATTCAACCACTTGTCTACAACATTTGCGTCTATCTGACCTTCAAATATAGGAATATCGAATTTGATTTGTACCTTGAAGGGGGCAGTGCCTCCGCTCAAGGAATATGTGTGAGGGCTTCCTCAAACAACATTTTGAAAGGATMTCATGTCCTGTCATMTTTCTTCTCTCCTGCCATGAGAGGTTGCTTGGGCATGCGAGATCTTTTGTCCTCAAGAGAAACAAGCTCGAGACCCAATTCTTTGTACCCTGACCTCGTTGGGGACATGCATTAAGACGACAAGGAGCAAACCACTCTGATACCACTGATCCAGATTTTATGAGTGGMAAGAAATGAATACAGATTATTAAAAGATGCTTAATACAAAATAACAGAGATATAGTAAAACTAGTTTTCTATTCAATAAGAAAATAATCTGAAACTGTAAAATGCAGCAGAAAACAAGCTTGCTGGAATGGTGGCGGCTTATCTCTGAGAAGAGATGTGACGGATGCGCTCATTTGCAAGAATATGGTTACAATGAGGCTCTAAAGGCCTTTTATAATAAACAGAAATGTCAAAAACCCTAGACATCCAAAAACCTAACCCTAGGAGATGAAGCGCTAAAAGTCATGCGGGCCCCGTTTGGGTAAGTTAGTACATGAACTTCCCGGGGTCGTAACTTTTGCATACGATCTTTGTTTTAGGCACATGATAGCCCGTTGGAAAGGTCTAACCAAGAATAAAATTTTTTGGCTGGCCCAAGTCAATGCCTTTGGCAATCACCTGAGCCCCAAATCCCCAAACAACATCGTTTAGGGCCTCAAAATAGCCACAGAAGTTTGGAACCTAAAAAACTGTCGAAAAACTGCCAAGGTGGAAAACTGTTTTTTGAGCCAATGGAATAGGTGGGTGGCCACCGATATCCTCCTGGATCATACTGGTAATCAAATTTCTAGGCAAAGGACAGTTCAAGGTCTACATTGTTTTTAATTTGACAGGGTATTTCCTGGGAAGGTCATTTCAACTAGTAATTTCCTCCCTCTTGCACCATTCCTCTCATGACATGGTAACCTGTGAAGGCCACCCCTTCAGAAGTAGTTCAACATTTCCCTATTGCATTAATAATCAATATTCACATTACAAAATTCATCAAAGGTCCATTGTCAATGGTCACATAACAAACATGTTTATAGTTTGGTCATGATAATACTTATATTTATAGATTGGGGAAATAGGGGTGTTACATGAATTTTGTTTCATTTTAGTAACAAAAAAAGAGAAAATACCTTGGATGTTGGTTATTTCTTCTCTTGTTCCCTTTCCTTCTAAGTTTTTCAAGAAAAGAACTCATTTTCTAGCACTCAGGTATTCTATGCATTTTTCTTGTTTTGAAAAAGTTGTTGTTTTTGGTTTTGAGTAGCCTTTTACAAAAAGAAAAGAATCTTGTTTGCAAAGTTCTTTTATACTCTATTTTATATTTATCCTAGAGTGAGAGTGTAGTTTTCATTGACATTAAAAATAAAGAGCATTTTAGGCTTGCATTTCAAAGTAATCTTAGATCTTGCATACAAACAAAAAATATATTTTTTTCCAATTTGAAAAGCTCATAAAAGAAGTGTATTGCACCTTTTTCATTTGAAGGACAAGTTTGTTTATTAAGCACAATGTTCTTAAATATGTTTCTTCTTCATTCATACAAACATCATGAGTTTCATTCTCATGCCCCTGAGTAAAAAATCCAACTAAAATTAACGCTTAATCTAAAAATCATTAGACTTTTTGTTTTTAGGGCCCACCAACTAGTTCAGGCTAGGGCCTTAGATTAGGTTGTAGAGGTAACTCTCCAAGGCCATAAAAAGAGACATAGGATTTCACAGGCTTAAACATTTTATCCTCTAGACACGCTAGCAGTCCCTGTCATCATGACACTTCACACCAATGTCACCTCATCTCGTATTCTCATTTAAACGAGAACCACAATGATCGAGAATGGAGGTTTATCATGGCATATTCCCTAATGGATGGCTCAAAACATCCCTCGCACTCTCCCTTTAGGAATGCCTCCACCTCAGCATCCAAGGTTATTCTGACCATGGAACACCGACAACACTCCCCTTATGATCTACATTCGAGATCTGATCGTCATTATGAATACAACGGACATGATGGTACTAGGTATTATATGTCCTCAGTCTCTGACCACATCCACCATGATGGATCTAACAATCCATAATCTTCCACAGATACCCTCCGATAGATAAATGATCCTCGTTGATTCAAAGTACACCCTATACATGCTTTATAGCCTTCTCCGATGGAGGGTTAGGATCTCTCCATTCTACCAGATTGACGGTCGAGACCAGGTCTCACCTTTGAACCAATGAAGGGCCCAGATATAACCACCATGTCAAATCAATGGTCACGACCCTCCGAAGTGAATTAGAGTTTTTCCTCTTGCTCAATATTTTGATTCAGGACTTAGCCATTTTTCGTGAAGGTTTTCTCTCATTCTCTTTTAGAATTTCTGAGTTTCCAAGAGCTCTTTTCCTGGGTTCCAAGGATTTCCATTTCCTATCCCAGGGTACCTCAGTTTCAACATACCCCGAAGGTACTCACGCGTTACAGGGATCTCAATACGAGATTGCACAGGTGCATACAAACAGTGTGTATGTAAGTATTTGTATGAGAAAAGATACAGTAGTACATACAGCAAGCATGTCTCTCTCTACTTAGGTTATGGTTGAGATTTGGGTTATTTACCCACTAAAATAA
This sequence comes from Picea mariana, assembly GCA_032191745.1. Classification (NCBI taxonomy): domain Eukaryota; kingdom Viridiplantae; phylum Streptophyta; class Pinopsida; order Pinales; family Pinaceae; genus Picea; species Picea mariana. The sequence goes on from JASDQU010309621.1 coordinate 18,207, forward strand.
CTATACATGTTCATACTCTATTTACCATTTTCATAGACATATTATTGTCACTATTTCATTACATACATAGACCATCTAAAATCAAAACATGAGACTCCTTGAGAGGATATATATTCTATGAAAACATTGGACATCTCCGAAAATACACAGTCAAGATCCAAAATCATCATCATACAAACCATCTAATCCTTACATGTATTATATTCAATACATAGAACAATATGAGTTACTTATCTACAAATTTGAGATATGTTGGCCACTATTGAGGAGTGAGTCACTCTAGGCAAGGCTACACTTTTCACTGCTATAGCCAGCCAGCCCCGAGACAAGGTACAATGCCACGAGAGGATTTTTGGTATTCTGCAAGGTTTTCTGGGAGCTTCTACTACCTCTGTATTTTTTGTTTTCTCCCAATCGGAGAGTTTTCTCTGTGTCCAACGCTCATGCCTCTTTCCCCCATCGTCTCTCTTTTGTTTGTCCCCCTCCTATTTTCATGTAGTCTTCCCCAATACCTCATGGGTCATGCCAGAATCTTCCTAATGGTACTCTTCCCATACTTCCTTAATTCTTGAGGAGACTACCCAGCTACCAATTTGACTGGTAATCAAATTTATGGGTAAAGGATAGTTCAAGGTCTGCATTGTTTTTAATTTGGCAAGGTACTGCCTGGAAGGGTCATTTCAACTGGTAATTACCTCCCTCTTACACCATTCCTCTTATGACATAGTAACCTATGAAGGCCACCCCTTAATTAGTAGTTCAACATTTCCCTGTTGCATTAATAATCAATTTGCATATTACAAAATTCATCAAAGGTCCATTGTCAATGGTCATATAACAGACCTGTTTATAGTTTTCTCATGATAATACTTATATTTACAGATTGGGGAAAATAGGGGTGTTACATGAATTTTTTTTCCTTTTAGTAACAAAAAAAAGAAAATGCTTTGGTTTTTGGTTATTTCTTCTCTTGTTCCCTTTCCTTTTAAGTTTTTTAAGAAAAGAACTCATTTTCTAGCACTCAAGTCTTCTATGCATTTTTCTTTTTTTGAAAAAGTTGTTGTTTTTGGTTTTGAGTAGCCTTTTAGAAAAAGAAAAGAATCTTGTTTGCAAAGTTCTTTTATACTCTATTTTGCATTTATCCTAGAGTGATAGTGTAGTTTGCATTGACATTCAAAAGAAAGAGAATTTTAGGCTTGTATTTCAAAGTAATCTTAGATCTTGCATACAAATAAAAATATATTTTTTTTTCCATTTTGAAAAGCTCATAATAGAAGTGTATTGCACCTTTTTCATTTAAAGAACAAGTTTGTTTATTAAGCACAATATTCTTAAATATTTTTCTTCTTCAGTCATACAAACATCATGAGTTTCATTCTCATTCCCCTGAGTAAAAAAGACAACTAAAATTAATGCTTAATCTAAAAATCATTAGAATTTTTGTTTTTAGGGTCCACCAAATAGTTCAAGCTAGGACCTTGCATTAGGTTGGAGAGGTAACTCTCCAAGGCCACGAAAAGAGACATAGGATTCTATGATAGGGAGTGAAAATCCAATTTTCGTATAGGTATATTTGGGAGCCTCCTCTATCACGGGAGCTAAACACAAGGTTGCATGAGGAAGAGTAGAGGAGATAACCCCTCTAAAACTCGACCAAGCATAGTGGATTGAGCATATTTGTGGGTTATTTCCTGAAGTGACACTGACTCATCTAGTGTTAGTGCTATGTGAATTTCGAACTCATTTAAAGTTACCATGAAGTGATATTGACCATATTGGCATCAGTCCTTTGTAAGCTTCATACTTAGTTTAATATTTTCTAAAGTGGCATAGGCCCTTTTGTATGTAGTCCTATGGGAGAGCTTCAAACTCAGTTATCCTACCCATACTATCCATCTCGACCGTCGATTATACCCCCAGAATGTTGACTGTGAGTTGATATCCACAGTTTATTTTTCTAGGTATATCATAGGTGAATGCAAGGGGTTTCCCATAGTACCTAAGGTAGATGTTGTATCACACTTTTCAGTATTGTTGGAGGGTTCCCTACGAAGCAAGGGTACTTGCACCAGATAAGGATGGTTAGTGTAGGTCAGGCTAACTATTTCTCACTCCTTCATTTGTCGGTCTCAGGACTTGTTTAACCCATGTCGGTATCCAGAAGGTCCCTTTCCACTTTTTTATTTCTTTCGACTCAAGACCTCATCAACCTGGGATGAAAATTTTGAAGAATTTGTTTGTCTACGAGTCATACTAGACCAAAGTTGCCAACCACTGTGAGTCATGTTGGAGACCTACACCCAGCATCTGCAAGTCATGCAGGGGACATGAAACTAGTCGTTGCAAGCCATGTTGGAAGTGAAATTACAGTCACTACTAGTCATACTGGCATTAGTTTGCCAACCTCTACTATTCATGTTTGAGATCAATTGCCAGCCTCTGCGAGTCATGCTGGTGGCACAATTCTAGTCACTATGATTAATATTGGAATTGATTCTACAACCTATATGAGTTATGTTGAAGACAAGCAATTGAAATTTGTGAGTCATGTTGGGAGCACGAAACCAAACTCTTCTAGTCATGTTGGAGTTATTTCAACAACCTTTGTGAGTCATGTTGAAGAAAAGAAAACAACAACTACAAGTCATGTTGGGGGCACAAATCCATTCATTTATAGTCATATTGGAAAAACGTCGCCATCCTATGCAAGTCGTGTTGAAGATCAACACCTAGCTACTATAATTCATGCTAGGGACAACCCACCAGCCATTGCAAGTCATTATAGGGGCATTGATATGTTTTATAAGCCTAGAAGAATAGGATGTAAGCCCAAGCTCCCTTGTAATATTTGCAAGGGAGATCACCTTACTCATTTGTGCCCTGCTATTTCCATGGTATGAAGAGTGTGGTCCTTGTCTGAAGGCCCTTCTAGTTCTGATTCATCTTTTATTTCCAAACAATATTTTCAATCATTGGTTGATGAAGTGGTCATGTCGATGTAATGCTCATTCGATACCACTCTCAGTTTGGGGGGTGATGCATCTCTTGACCATGTTTTCTTGCATCCTTTTCAACCAGTGGTTGATGAAGTGGTCATGTCAATGCAACCTTTGATAGATCTCACTCTTCTCTTGGAGAGTGACAGGTCTAACAAATTGGTCTCACCGATGCAATATTCGGTTGATCCCACTCTTCTTTTGGGGAGTGATGCATCTTTTGACTGTGTCCTTAGCATTTCCAATTCAGTACCTCTTGAATAAGGGGGCAATCCACTATTTTCTAGTATGCTCCCTCCAAGTCCTAGAATGGTTTCCTTTGATTGGAACAATCTTGTTGAGTCTCTTCTTCCTTCTTTTGCACCTTTCCAGATAAAGTTTAAATTTAATTCAACAGGCGTTTACCGATGTATTGTAGATGAAGGATCCTCTACAATTATTTTATCCTCCTTCACTTGGCAAGATTTGGGCTCTCCCAAGCTTGTGTCAGCTACCAGTGAGTTGTAGGATTTCGACAGAAGACCTAGTGAATGTTTGGGGATTCTTCCTTAGTTTCCAATCACATTAGGTGGGAAGACTATCCTAGTTGATATGTTAGTGGTGTCAAGCCCTTTAGATTTCAATATTCTTCTTGGGCATGAATGTGTTTATGCTATGAATGATGTGGTGTCTACGTTCTTTTGTTTGATGCATTTCCCTCACAATGGAATCATTGTCACTATTGATCAACTTCCATATGATAATCACCATCATAGTTCAACTTTAGCTCAGGATTCCCCTTTTTATGTTCCTAGTGTTCGAGTAGACTCTACCCCACCATGGGTGAATTATGTGGCCTTATATCCTCGATGTTCAATTGATTCAAATAAATAATATTTACAGTCCTGTTCTCCTTCTCAATAATAGGTCTTGGAAATTGATTAGGTGTTGTATCCAATAGGGGCATGTAATCCTTTTCTTTCCCATTTTGGCCTGAGTCATCTGGCATTTCCTCTTGAGTCTGATATTATTGTTTGTAAGACCTCGAGCCCTAGTATTTATGTGTTATCAAGCTCTAGTTTGTTGGATGTTGAATTTCATTCAGATGAAGCTATCCTTGAAGCGATGATTATGGATATTCAACCTCTTCCTGAAATGGAAGCTTTACTGGTTGGTTACTAAAGAATCCCTTGGCCTAAGCTTGGAAATGGGCTCTACCTGGAGAAATATTATGCATAAGCTGCAAGGCTATGCATTTCTATGTACATATTATACTTTTAGGGTTTCTTGTTTTCAAATTTTGTATCCCATAGTACTTGTTTTTATCAGAGTTTTCTATATTGTATTTATTAAGTTTTGGGTGAGTGTTTTTGGTCTTATGTATATGACTTTGAAGACATTTTTTTGGTACCTTTTATTCCATGTCGACCCATTATGAAACGTAATGATCTTGAAACTGACATATAGGTTAGATTTTCCCCTTCATGCATTTTTTCGTTATCCATTTCTTGTTTCATTTTTCATTAGGATCAACCCCACTAAGTTGTGAGATGGAACCTTCTTTGTTGTTTAGAAGTGTTGGAATTCACATGGCAGAGATTACCGTTCACGAGTGCCTTAGTTAGAACCTTGTTCATAGTTTTGCACCCATTTTGAAATACTTTTATAGGCTCAAGAGCCAAGTTTACTCCCGCCATCACTTTGTGTTGAAGCCTCAAATATTCTTCTCAATATTTTTCTGGCCAATACTTATGGGGCTTCCTCATTTATGTGTTGCTACATTTGTTGGATTTTTTTCAATTTCTTCGACAGATATTGTGCTCCTTACTGGCATATAGGGTAGGTTCCATTCTACCTACATTATGCATTTATCTGTGTCAATCACATATTTCCCATAGGTTCAAACCCATTCGTTGCATCATTATAGCTTCAAGCTTCTATAAAGGTGATTTTTATGGATGGTAGAGCTTACCTCTTCATGGGAGTCCTAGTTAGTACCTTCCTAGCCATTTTAGCACCCATGCTGCAATTTTTTCATAGGCATGAAAACTTTGTTTAGTCCCACCATGACTTTGCATCGAAGCTTCATATATTCTTCTCATCTATTACTGTCCAGTTACCCTTGGGGTTTCGAAAAATTTGTTGTGTTGAGTTGTAATTTCATTGCATATTAAGCACTCGCACTTCTAGGCCTAATGGTGGCTTCAACTTGTTGTTGTTGATCCATTTTCTTATGCATTCCTACCAATTTCTATCCTTTCAATTTATTCATTTGCGACTCAATACATTTTACCCTTGGAGAAGACATTCCCATGAGTGTCCTTATATTGGACATGCTTCCTTACATTGAGCATAGGTATGTTTGTTGCACTCTGGAACTAGTTTTCTTTCCAGCGACACTCGTTTCTCACTGTATCATAGCATTCTTTTATTCTTTTTCAGGCTTTAATAATATGAAAAACAAAAAAACAAAAAAGAGGGAGGAAGCATCTATATATTTGTTTGGAAGCAGACTTGTCGCCCTTGAAAAAAGAACAATCTTCAAGTCAATGTCTCAATATTTTTGGGTTTAGTATGGCCATAGGACAATGTTCTCATTACATAGAGTTGGTACTCCTTCGACTGGTTACTCTTCCAGTTACTATGGATATTTTGTTGATGCTTCTTGCATAAAAAATTATGTCAATACCTAAAGTCCATGTTGACTTAGTCACATAATGTGTCATTTTTTTGTTTAACGGAAGTCTCAGCCTAAGTTGGCCATTCTATAGAAATCCTTTACTTTTAGATTCGGCATTCTCGTGTTATTCGAGTAGTTCTCAGTTTTACAAGTATCTTTGTATCTCAATCATGCTAGTATAGAAGGTCTTCATTGACTTCTTGTTAATGGGTCTTCTCTTATCGAATTCTACTCATTTCTATGAGAGTATGACCTAGAGTTTCACCCCAGGCCTATTTACATCATTTATAGGTGACCTTGCACTCAATAGATGACAAACCATCATTGGTCATTGATTGAGTGGTTTACCTTATGTTAGACGTCGCAACAATCATCACACATAGGGATTCATGTGGTACCTTGGTTTTCATCTTACCCCATTGGTGGATTCCTAGTCTTTATTAGTATTATTTATCATTGGATACTATTCATAGAGTCTTTGTTGTGTGTTATTCCATCTAGTGCATGCTAGAGTCATACCTTGGTGTGGTTTTTACAATATTTTCGTATGATTTCTTCCAAATATTTGGCCTTCTGATACTTCTCGTGTTGGATGATGGGGGATGCCTTAATTCCCTCCTTCCAATGGATCTCTTCCTATCGAATTTAGTACATCTTTCTCTGGGATAGGGATAGAGAGTCATTTTTAGTACCTTGGGGCTTGCAGTCATCAGTGGTAAGTTCCCTCACTATTAACAGTGGGAATACATCAATGTCCCCTGATCGGTAGATTCTATCAAGTGTTAGACATCATATCCTCTATTCACACTTGTTAGATTGTACTAGGTACCTTGACACCCATTATCATCATTGGTGGGTTGTCTCATGTTTGTTAATGGTATATATCAATGGTTGGTAATCAAACGATGTCTCACTATGTTCGACTTCAACACATCTATTCACATAGTGTAGACTCATACCACGACGATCGGATTGAAGACTTCAAGTGAAGTACGAGCATCACATATTTTGTGCCCCTATCCGACTTGTATTAATTTTACCACCCTCAGTGAAATTGATACCTGAAGAGGATCAGTTTATTCACTTCAATTGGCTCTAGAAATCATATGATTTGATTCAAAGACATAGCTCCATTGTATATCCATTTTTGGCTATGATCTACATTTACATGGATCCACTGTGTATTTTCTTGTGGCCATGATTGATGCTCTTATATATCACATGGATTCACCGTGTATAGATATCATGGCCATGGAAATCAGTTATATTTTATTATTCATGTATCTACAGTGTACTTGATTTAGTGGCCATGCTTCTGTCACTCTTGAGCATGGGTATGCCCGACTCAGGAAGAGAATACACTTACTTGATTTTTGTTGTAGGTTATGTTCTTGGATGAGTTTTTTTAGTACTTTCATTTGGAATTGATTCAGTGCATCCTCACCTCTTAGAGTTGAAATGTATTTCGGCCATCCTTTGCTCTTATGATCTCACACATTAGGGGGTGTTTTTTCTAGCACAAATTACCACACCATATTGCATTTGTGAGATGGCCTAGTCCATTCCTTAGATTTCAAACCTTAATCCCACTCTCCTTCATCAGAATCACCTTAAAAAACACTATATTTGTTGATGTATGTTATTCATCCATGTGAAATTCGTGTACATACACTATTTTCTAGTGTTCAAATCGCGTACACCCCCAATTTTGTGAAAAATAAAAATATTTTGTATCTTGGGACGAGGTTTACGAATTTTCCTGGTCCTAAACCTCCAATTTCCCATACACAATGGAATATAACCATCCAAACCTCTTTATGATGGTATATAAGCACCTATGGGGGTGTAGATGGGGATCCAACCTTGGTGCAAGAAATTTTTGTCTGTTTTCAAGCTTCCTTATTTCGTAAATCTCTGAGTAGTATCCCTTGATATGGAAATTTGCTTTCCATTATCTCTTCCTCTCTCTTATGTGATTGTTGGGTTTGTTCCTATCCCTTCCGGGACATGTGAGGAAGTACTCCATTGTTGAGTTTATGCTTGAATATTTCAATGGAGGAACTCATTTGGTTGGTTTCAAGGTAGTTCCATCAGTCAGAATCAGGTTGTAACTTACCTATTAATGTTGGTTAATAAAAGAGTTATCTTTCCCTCCAATCTATGTGCAACTATGTTTAACTCGTTCTTATATGTTGATTTTTTTTTACATATCTAGATTTACATATTGCATTTATAATTTAATTTGATAAATACCTTGTTGCAGTATCTACTTGGTTTCTTTTGCACACTGGTAGAGACAAAGGCCTGGAGCAAGTCAAAGGTCGAGAGAAAGGATCTTCATCAAATGTTTGGATAGAAGGTGAGAGATCCTTCTTTCTCTCTTCTAAGTAATCATTTCTTTATTGATTTGTATGTTGGAGGTTAGGTTCAGTCCTTTATATACAATTGTGATATGTTGTGACAAAGACCCAAGGTTATAGGGTAGAAAATATCGAAACAGTATTAGAGAAAACAATTCTTTGTTGCAATACCTCGAACAACTCCTTGTACAAATTTCTCTATAACGTTTTCTAAGAAAATCCAAATCAAGTGAGACTTGAAGGGTTGAATATAGGAAACACAAAAATATGTTTTTTCCAAATTTCAATGACAAGGTTGTCTTAATTTTGAACTACAATGCATACAAGTCAATCCTTCTATTTAGGCTAGAAAAAGGGATGAAAATATTAAGGGTTACTAAAAGAAGTATCTAAAGTTTTTGTGGTCCAAATAAAGTGAGAATAGTTCCATTGGAAAGAGAACACATGATCTATTACAACTACAAAAATTGTAGCTGTTAATATGATATTCACTAAGATATACTATGTAAAAACTTACTCTTGAAATAAAGGTTAAAATCAACAAGTTTTGGGAGAGCGACATAATTTTTTACTGGCAATTCCAAATTGAGTGAGAAATGTGGCATTGAAACATAGACATATTAGGTAGTTATAGGATAATTTTTTATATTTAGTGGTGTAAACGTTTTGGAGATACATATGTTACAAGGTATGCCTACAAAATAACCTTCAAATAAGGGCTTTAAAAGGCATGTTAACTTGAAATTTCAATAATTATTCATGGAAAGATTTGATTGGGGTTATTCAAAAGCCATTGGAAAGAGAAAATAAAGGAAAATATGATGGTAAAAGAATAAATAAAATTTTGGATACTTATATTTAATTTTACTAGGCTTGAAGTTAAGGGTTCTTATAATACCACAAGTTCTTCAAGAAGAAACAAAAGGAAACCCCATTTTTTTCTAAAGATGAAGATGGAATTGATCCTAGATATTGGTTGTATATTGTAAGGGATGAATACCATTTTTTATTGGAGAAAATATGGGATTGATCCTAGATATTTGATCCAGGTGGATATCGATGGCCACCCACCTATTCCAACTAGCTTATCTTCGCAATTTCTTAGTTTGGCAGTTTTTTCCTAGTTTTTGGTTCCTAAACTTCCAGGGCCATTTTGAGGTCCTAAAGAACATTTTTAGGGCTTTCCACAGTCAAATTGAAGACTAACTCAAGTTTTGATTGCATAATGTGTAGTCCTCAGATATACCTTTCCAACGGGCTATCGTGCACCTAAAATGAAGATCGTATACAAAATGTACGACCCCGAGAAGTTCATGTAACAACTTACCCCAACGGGGCCCACATGGATTTTAGCGCTTCATCTCCTAGGGTTAGGTTTTTGGATGTATAAGGTTTTGGAATTCATGTTCATTGTAAAAAAAAATTCAAAGACTCATTGTACTCATATTCTAGTGAAGGAGCATTCTCTTCATGTCTCTTCTCATAGATAAGTTGCCATCATTCTAGCAAGCTTGTTTCAGTCTACATTTTACAGTTTCAACATATTTATTATTTAATAGAAGTCAAGTTTTATTATATCTTTGTTATTATTCACTTTGTCTTTGTGTTAATATTATAAATATGTGTTTCATTTTGTTCCACTCATAAATATGGATCAGTAGTATTAGAGCATTCTACTCCTTGTCATTTTTAGTCCATGTCCCCGACGAGGTCAGGGTATAGAGAGTTGGATCTCGAGCTTGTTTCTCTTGAGGCAAAATTCTCTTGCACACCTAAGAAACTTTCCACGGTGGGAGAAAAGAAAGATGAGGGGACAATATACCCTTTCAAATTTTTACTCAAGGAGTCCCTTGAGCAACAAAGGAACGAGATGATGGACAACTTTGCACAAATCCTTTGACGGTTGCCGACAAGTGACACATATACCTCAAGAAGAGGGGTTGCACCCTTCAAGGTACAAATCAATTTTGATATTCCTATATTTGAAGTTCAAATAGATGTGGATATTGTAGATAAATGGTTAAACCTTCTAGAAGGGTATTTTTCTATCCACAACTTTTTCGATAGAGAAAATATTACATTTGTGTTCCTCAAGGTCATCCCCCGTGTCAAAGATTGGTGGGAGAATTTATGTGATAAAAAGGAAATAGAGGGATCCACACTATTTACAGTTGCACCCACTTGGGGTTCCTTCAGGGATTTATTAAGGAACAATACTACCCTGTTGGAAGTTATGATGACTTGCATACAAGATGGACCACACTACGACAAGAAAGAGACCAAATAGTGCTAGAGTTCACCAATGTCTTCCATACCTTGCACACTAAGTTGGGTATCAAATATTCTAAGTGTCATCTCATGCTCAAGTACCACAGTGGTCTCCATAGATACATCCAAACATAAATGGAGTTTATGGACATCTTGTCCTTGGGTGCGGCCTATCAATATACTGTAAAAATCGAGCAGAAGCTTAAACAAAAGACACAACAATTTGGGTTTGGGAACCCCTCACAGCAGAAGCAAGGCAAGGGTAGCCCCAACCCATGGAACAAAGGGAAAATAAAACATGGACAGCCTCAGCACAACCATTATAAGACACAAACAATTAAGGACAATGGAATGACGAAGAAAGACATCGGGAAGTGGTGCAACTTCCATAAGAGCCCTTGGAATAACATTGTTGATTTCTGCTCAAAGCAGTCATTGGTGGTGGAGGTGAGAGACTCTAAATCAGATGTGGGTTCTGAATCATATTTAGAACCAAAAAAATTGAGATGGATTATTGATATGAAACCCAGTGTTACCATTGCTACCACCTAGATCTAGACCAGTGAACCTGATGCGCCAGAGGAAGGCGAGTGTCTCATTGATTCATAGATGTGGGTGAAGGGTACTCCAGTGCACTTAATCATTGATAGCGATAGCCAGAAGAACCTCATATTGGAGGAGGTTTTCAATTAGTTGTCCATGCCGAAAACATCACACCCGTAGCCATACACCATTGAATGGCTCTGCCAAGGAATCAATTTTCACATCAGCCAACAATGTCGCCTATCCTATGGCATCAAGCCCTTCAAATATGAGGTATTGTGTCATGTCTCTCCCCTTGAAGTTTGTGAAGTTATTTTGGGCCAACCTTATTTATGGAAGTGCCATGTTGTATATGAGTCTAGGCCTCGCAGTGTTATTATTACTTTGAACATGAAATTATATAGGATACCCAAGGTAGTCCCACCTACTTCCATTCCTTGATCTCTGCCAAGCAATGCAGGAAGGTCATCTCTTAGACTAGAAATTTTTTCTTCTTCATGATTCTCTCTCAAAGTGATCAAAAGGTTGCAACCACATCCATGGCCTCCACGACTTATCTCTCCATGCAACAGAAGCAAGTGGATAAGGTCATGGAAGAATACAAAGACATCTTCTCCTCACCCACTAGGGTACTTCTACACTATCAGGTCAAGCATCCAATCGATCTAACCCTCNGGCCTCGCAGTGTTATTATTACTTTGAACATGAAATTATATAGGATACCCAAGGTAGTCCCACCTACTTCCATTCCTTGATCTCTGCCAAGCAATGCAGGAAGGTCATCTCTCAGACTAGAAATTTTTTCTTCTTCATGATTCTCTCTCAAAGTGATCAAAAGGTTGCAACCACATCCATGGCCTCCACGACTGATCTCTCCATGCAACAGAAGCAAGTGGATAAGGTCATGGAAGAATACAAAGACATCTTCTCCTCATCCACTAGGGTACTTCTACACTATCAGGTCAAGCATCCAATCGATCTAACCCTCAGTGCACTCCTACCCAATGGGTCAGTCTATCACCACTCTCTATTAGAAAATGAAGAGATCAAGCATCAAATTTAAGAACTGCTCCAAAAGGGGCACATCCGACCCATCCCATCACCATGTGGAAGCCCAATTGTGCTTATGCAGAAGAAAGACAGGACCTAGTGACTTCATTGATTATCGGGCCCTAAATAAAATCACAGTCAGGAACTGATACCTAATTCATTGAATCGACGATCTCCTTGGCTAGATCAAGGGGGAAAAATACTTCAGTAAGATTGATCTAAAGTATGGATACCATCAGGTCCCAATACAGTAGATAGATATATGGAAAACAACCTTCAATTCCAAAGAAGGTCTTTTCAAATGGTTGGTTATGCCCTTTGGTTTGACAAATGCCCCAGAACCTTTCATGAGGATGATAGACGATATCTTGTGGCCTTTCACCAATTACTTTGTGGTGGTGTATCTGGATGGCATGCTCACCTAAATATAGACTTGGGAGAAACACTTGCAGCATATTCAACAAGTTTTTCACACTCTACGACAGTACAAGATATACGCAAATTTTGAAAAATGCTCCTTCAGCATGGGGAGGATCCAATACCTAGGCTACATTGTTGATGGGCATGGGGTGCATGTTTATCCTGACAAGATCTCGGTCATGCGTGACTGGCCATCCCCAACCAAACTCACTGAGCTTCATATATTTTTAATTCTTTCCAATTTATATCGTAGGCTCATGTTGGGATTCTCCCATATTGCATGGGCCCTCAACCAAGTAACCATGCATGGTGGTAAGGAAAAGTTTGTGTGGGGCCTGTCGCAACAACAAGTGTTCGATGATTTGAAGTGGTGCTTGTGCTCAGCCCCATTGTTCTCATTACCCTACCTACAATATCCCTTTGAGATCGAGACTTATTCTTCGGCCTATGTTATGGGCGCAATTCTCATTCAACACAGACACCCTGTGGCCTATCATAGTCAGACACTATCAGATGATGTTTGTAAGTACCCTACTAATGACAAATAAATGTACTCCATTGTGCAAGATAGTCGCCAATGGAGGCATTACATTCTCAAGAAGGAGACAATCATTCACACCGATCATAATTCATTGCAGTTCATGCAAACACAGGGTAAATTGCAGAATGACCACCATCAGAAGTGGTCCACATACTTGCAACAATTCTGTTGGAACACATATAAATCCTAAGCCTTGATATTTACTTTCTTGATCTTCATCCTTTTGAATTAACTCAGAAGTCGGTTTTCAAATGTTTAAATAAAATTTGCTTCTAGTCTTAAGGTGTGTATGATGATCGTCGTCAATGAAGTTACTCATATTGATCAAATGATCTCAAGCTCTTCGGGGTTGTGGAGCCGCCTGATTATTAAAGTAACCAAATCAATAAAGGTCACTTTGGAGCTTCGCGCTTCGGAAATTTCACCAGGTCTTAACTTTAAAAGTATTGATACCCAAAAAGTGTCTGAAGGATCCTAGTCATAGTACACGTGTACCTTTCTGAGTCTTCCTTAGATTGACACGTGACATCCATTTTTTCCATTTTCTTTTGACAAGTCGTTTGAATCTAAGTAACATGTGGCACCCCCCCCTCGACACGTCATCTAAATGACATCACCCTCAATATGTCCCTATGGGTAATAACCCTTCGAAATTATAGTGACAAGATAAATTTCCAATCCAGGAAGCGAAAAATTGCCGAAGTATTAAATATTAATCAGTTAAATTAATCTCAGTTATTAATCTCAGTTAAAAGACAGTTAATAACTTCATGTTTCGGAAGTTTGGACATTTATCATCCATCACATCTTGAATTATCTGAATTCTAAACCTCTGAAACATTTCTAACTTAAACGGGGTTAATTAAAGCTAAAAAATGATTATCTTGTAATTAAATATTTCGCGGTTTCGTGATTCGGGAATTCTATCTCAAGATACTATTAAAAATTCGGAATTCTGAATACCCAAAAACACTTAAAGTTAAACACAATTAATTATGTTTTAAACTAGATTATCCTATAATTAATCTTTCACGAAATCGCGATTCGGGAAATTTCAAACTTGTTTCATCCAAGTCCCTGATCGCGAACTATCAATATTAATGGAATTAATCATGGTTCAACGACAATGATTTCAATATAGATTGCAGATCACCACCTAAGATTTTATCATTAAGGTAAATGAATGTATCATCAGTAAAGGTATTCACAAATCAATACGCTTAAGATGAATAAGAATATTGGATTTTGAATTATATTTTCATTCTCGTGGAATAGAAAGTTTTAGCTGATTGAGAAGCTCATGCGTTCCCTTGTAATAAGTAACATAGTTTTGATTTCACTAATATCATGGTGCCATGAAAAATGGCTAAAGAAGCTGGTGAAAGCACAAACCCAAACACAAATGTTTTGTCTGACACCTTGCCGAGAGTCATTGATACTGTAAAATCATGGACACGGGTATTCGATATTTTATAGCACGAGATGATAAATTGCCCAGGGGATTTAGTTGACGAAGTAACCAAAACTCATGTGACTAATATTAGGGATATATCTCAGTCCGAGATGCACAAAATAGCCACGTGGCCGAGGCTCATGCCGTATAATGACATGATAGGTTGGGCCCTTGATAACATTGACATCTTAATTTGGACCATCTGCAATTCGCAGAAGGTTGTTGTTGGGTCTTTTCGACTGGAGCATATACAAGTAATGTATAAATTATCCCCCATTTTTAAATATATCTACAACGCTACATTCATAATGGAGTTTGACAAACAGGAGTGCACACAATTTGACAAAAACTACCCTGATTTAATCAAATACTGGTGGGGGCACCCTAAGAAATTCAAATCTGACACTCACGGCATATATGCCACAACATCGTTAGAAGCCCATATGATTTATGCAGCTATGATGATATGTAGGATATTTGAGAAAAATGACTCCTCTCATTTCCCGTTGGCATGGGTACCAATTATGCATGAAGTGGTCAAGGGCTTCTCTTTCGACTGGGACAAGATGTTATCAGACAACTTGGATAAGGAAATAACAGGGCACCAGTCGGCAAAGTCCAAAGGGAAACCTTCCCTTTTCTATATTTCATCTTACATCATGGATGTCAATTGTTTTATGACTCCTTTCCCTCTGATGAGATGGAGCTGGACCTCGACCAGCACCGAGCCTATCCATTTCTATCACTCTAAACTATGGGAGGACAAAGCCAAAGATTTCTTTTATGAAATTTTTCATTATGTAGTGGTGCCAATTCATGTCACTGTATACGGTTTCCCACCTCCTATAATTTCAGACAGAATCATGGCCAACCTAGGCAAAATAGCGTACTGGTGTATCGAGGAAAAATTTTCCTACATCAGGGATTTTGGGTTCTTAGTTCCCCCCCATGCTCTCCCAAAGTTTTTACCGAATCGACTGGTATGCTGAGAAGTGGTGTATCAAACCGTGACAAGGGGAATCAACAAAGAATTGAAAGTGGCCCATAAAAAGGTATGGACAACCTTCCCTCTACAGGTTGGTATGTTTTCGTTGTTAGATTTCGTCCATTCAAAAGTAGAGGTTTGCAAGTCTAGAAGATGTCAAGTTAGTTGATATTGAGTTTAAGAGGCATGATCCACAGAAGATCGTGGAAAATCACCTGGATCAATACAATTTAAAGAAGTATGTGTGTGAAATTTCCCCACAGGATGAACTATTCAGAAGAGACAGGTCATACGAGGAGTTATTGAGCAGAATCTGAACTCTATCTCCAGATCAACTAGTTAGTTTCTAGAATTTTCAAAAACATAGAAGAAATAGCTTGCCAAAGGTATTACAGGGAGAGCCAATAACACCTTCATCAACACAGGAATTTATACCTCAGGGTTCGAAGGCAGGAAGTTCTAACAAACTCAGTACTGAGGAAAACTTGAAGAATGTCGAAGTCTTAATGCAAAAAGTGGAGACTTCATTATCAAACCCACCAGGTAGTCAAACAAAAGCTCAGCTTGAAGCTTTGCTAAAAAAGGGACATGATACATTGTCGTCTATGACAGATAAATAGGATACTAGAACGATAGGGCAACAACCATCCATAGATATAGGTAGCCCCATTATGTCATTAACACCTTTACAGTCAAGTCAAGGAAATCCCAATCCCAAAGTCATCTTTATAGCTGATCTTACTCTGATTTCATCTGAAGAAATGCCTCCTTCAGACTTCTTTTTCAGCAAGAAGAGGAGGGCCATAGTAAAGCGAGAAACATGTCATAAGGATGGTGCAACGACTAAAATACAAAGAGTGATTTATGATGGGCAGAATCTGGAGAATCCAGAATTCGCCAAGGATATGGCAGGTTCATTAGGTGCCTTTGCCATGGCCAATCAATGGTCAGTAGAAAATCTAGTGGAGTAGCTAAAACAGAGAAACCTATTGGTAGGGAAGTTTCAGAACTAGATAAGGACTATGGAACAAGACGTGATATATAATATGAAAAAAGAGTTTGAACAAGTTAGACCCCATGACAGTCATAAGATCCAACAGCTGAAAGATAACTTGAATGAGATCTATCAAAATTCACAGGCCAATAGAGGATTGGTCACTCAATAGGAATAATTAATCAAGAAACTTCAAGCCAAGATAGACTTGACTAAAGGTACAATAGTAGAGATGGAAGCTTTCCACGGTCAAGCATTGGAAGTACATGAAAATCTAGAATCGGCCAAGCAAGATCTCTTTGCAAAAGTGGAAGACATTCAAAATTGTTACTGGGTGGTAAACCTTTCCCTGAATAACATTTACATTAAAGAAAGAGAAGCTCATTCAAATCGAGCTAAGTTTTAGGAGGCTATCTTACTAGTACCAAAATATGATGTATCAGAGGTCCCTTGACTGTCTCTGTCTGAGCAAACCAAAGGAGACATAATTTTGAAGGCTTGGGAATCAAATCTTGTCGAAAGAAAAATATTGGCTAGAGAGGTACATGAAGCTTGTCTAGAAGCAATATCTTCACTAGACAAAGGGCTCCTTGATGTTGAAGGAAATAGTATATCCGAATCCCAGGGAAAAATAGACATAGCCAAGAACCAATATAATTCTAGGACAAGCAAAGAAGAAGCCAGGACAACCATCCAGCAGATGAATCAAATTGATCTTATCCAAATAAACAAATGGATAGTAAATCCCAGTTTGTAGTTACAGGTCATATCTTTGGGAGCAAACAAGATATAGGAAAGGTTGACTCAGGTAGAAAAGAAGCTATACATTATTGAAGCAAATGAAGCAACTGAACCTTCTGGTTTGGTGGTAAAGTTGGTGAGTATATGCAGTCAGTGTGTCGAATATGGAAAAGTGAGCACATCTAGAAACAAGTAAGACAACATGTACATACTACTCATGCAGGTCAAGATCAGATGCTAGTTGTCTCGAGGCTAGAGGATGAGGAGAAGAAACGTCTCTTCCAGCAAATGAAGAGACAAAGGATGATGTTAATGTAACTTTTCAGTTTTTCATATTGTAATATTTACTATTATGACAAGTCCAACCGTTTGGGTTGATACCATTTTGTATAAATACATAGATTAAAGACTTATTTTGGGCTTCTTCTTGCCGATTGTAATAGACAAAACTCTCCTTATAGAGTATTAATACAAGTGCAGATAGAGATTCCAAGTTTTGTTCAATCTAGGTTATGTTTCTTTGTTTTCCATTTCTCAACATTTCTTTATGTATTCCTTGATAAATGTTTGATTTCAATTTAGTACAACAACTACTGTAATCTTATTGTATCAGTGATTTACTAAGTAGGTGACTTTTCCTCTGCATTTACTGTGAGTAAATCAAGACCTGCTTGCTATGTAGATTCTTGCATTTTATACTTTATTCAAGGTTACGCTATCTCTTTATTCTACTGCAAATAAGGTGGGACTCTTCAGTAATTGATGCCCTGCTTCGTTTTTACAGTTTTTTATCTTTCTCTCACACCATTCAATATTAAAATTTTGACTCAGACATGAAATATGACCACCGTGTTGTCAAATTGTTAATTTCATTAAGGAATTTTTCTCATATAACTAAGGTAGAAAAAGCACCTTAAAAACACGCTCTTAAATTTTCATGATGCCTGACATTATCCTTTGAGCCTTAAGTTTAATCTCAGGACCAACATATTTTTGGCGCCATTGTCGGGGACAGAGAAACAAAGTTATTTTTCCCTGGGAAAACGACAAGGTAAGATTATA
The DNA here is from genome assembly GCA_032191745.1 of Picea mariana. Taxonomy (NCBI): domain Eukaryota; kingdom Viridiplantae; phylum Streptophyta; class Pinopsida; order Pinales; family Pinaceae; genus Picea; species Picea mariana. Next base: position 36,279 of record JASDQU010309621.1, read on the forward strand.
TCTTTGATAGTGAACAAAGATTGAATAATATATTAAGGCTATTTTTATATTTTACTTGGCGACTCCACCACAGTTAAACTGTCATTCATTCAAAAGAATACCAGAAAGAATCCAGAAGATCAGCAGACCACACCTGTATCTGATCCCGAAAGGTTGTTAAAACCAAAGGGGTACCTCAAGTCGACTACCACATCGGCAGCGAAAAAATACCAACCCAAAGTTACCCAAGTCAATACTAAGGTTCTGATTGAAGATTTAACTCCTGAAGAGAATTCTAAAAAAACACCATCTACAAAGGCCTCAACTAGCCATCCCAATGTTAGCTGCAAGAACCCAGTGGTAATCGCACCCAAAATAAAGAGTGAAGTTGACCTTTCTAAGAATCCAAACAGTATGAATAAAAGAACCTCTTCTATACCCATTGTCATTAATTTTATATCTACCCCATCCTTGCCAGAAGCAAAGGTTTTAGTTCTCCAAAACCCTGGAGAGCATATTGTATACCCCGATTCTTCCCATGTTAGTTCACCTATCTATACATCTTGTAAGTCTGAAGAACCCAGTCCACATTTTCCTCCCCCCCCCCTTCTATAATTTGCATCTCATAATGATCAGTTTCCATATTTCCCTTCACCACATCCTGAGGAAGTTTAAAGGTCACCACTTTGATCCCTATAAGTTTTTTAAAACCCTCTTTTTAACTCCCAAAGTTCATCCCCTAGACTTTCAATGACTATTGTTGGAGGAGGTGGCACTGGAGGTGGAGGAGGAGGTGGTCAAGGACAACCTCCACCCCCCAGGATTTTTTCCAAATTAGCGGCCAGATATGCTCCCTTGGTCCTTCCCCCCGTCCTTCATGATTTACCTGAAAATTATATGAATAACTTACCAAAGTTTACGGGAGAAGGAGATTTAACTTCCACAGAGCACATCACCTTTTTTTATCAATTCGTTGATATCCTTTGTATTGAGCATGAAGATGTTTCTTCCAATATTTTAGTGCAAAATTTTGAAGGACAAGTAAGAATATGGTTTCGAGGACTCCCGGTGGGATCCCTACGGTCATATGATGATTTAGAAAACACCTTTTTACGACAGTGGGGAGAAAAGAAAGAACATGTTTACTATTTGACTGAATTCAAGGCATTGAGAAATAAGAACTCTGAGTCGGTTCTTGAATTCACTCAGATATTTAACAAAATTTATCATAAGATTCCTATAGAGGTTAAACCCTCCCAACCTGCAGCGAAGGTGACTTTTACAGGGGATTTTGAGCCCAACTTCGCCCTTCTTTTAAGAGAAAGAATATCGGCTACAATCACAGGGATGCAAGATGATGAAATAGAATTTGAATCAAACATGATGGCATCTAGTAAACTAAAATACAAGGTTGATATAGGAGCTAAAGAACCTAAATGCTTCAGGGAACAAGCAGGAACCTCCGGATATGGGAGGTTGGCGGAAGAAAAAATGGATAAAATGGCTAAAATAATCAAAGACTTGTCAAAAAAAATCTCTAGAATGGAACTAGACCAAGCTAAACCTAATCCATTTGCTAAAAAATATTTCAAGATAAATCCTAACCCCCAGACCCAGCAAAGACAAATAAAAAATGAAGATAAAAAAATACAAGCTTTGTTTAAGTCAGAAAATTTTATAGGAGATGATATCCATAATTACGAGGGGTTATAAGAAGATATAAACAACCTCGGTGATGAAGACCATGAACCTCATCTAACTATATAGGACTATGAAATATCTCTAGACCAAGAGCCCATGTTTAATAATGAGGAAAGCATAAATAATATGGGAGAGTCTACATATCAAGGAATCTCCTACTCAATAATGGTTGAGCTTCAACAAAAGTATAATTCGAGGCTCAGAGAAACGAATACTGCAAATGGTCCACCAAAAAATATTTTATCAAGAAACAAAGCAAATGAGGCGGTTGTTACTAAACCACTAGTTGAAAAACATTCTACCCAAACCAAAATATTTGAAACCCGAACTACGCAAACCAAGTAAAACAAAGAATATAGAAGCACAAACTGTAACCAGGGAAAGCGAAAAAACAACTAGAGGTTTTAGTTTAGAAAATAAAATAAATAAAATCAAAATCCCCATGCCCCTGGTTGAGCTTGCTAGGAATCCCATTTATAAAAAAAGATTGCTAAAATGATTAATTTTTCTGATGTGGAATGTCATGCAGACGTGATAAATTTACAAGATGAAAAACCTACGATTATGTTTAGTCTGCACATTGAAAATGCTAAGGATTCTATAGATCCTTTTTATATTACCTTAACTGTGCATGATCACTTACTTCATAATTGCATGTTAGATTTTGGGGCCTATCACAACTTAATTCCTAAATTTATCATGGAAAATTTGGGCCTTGAAATCACTAGACCTTATCAGGACTTATATTGTTTTGATTCAAGAAAAGTTAAATGTCTCGGCATGATCAAGGATTTGGTAGTGAATCTTGCACAGATTCCTGTAAAGATTATTATCATGGATGTAGTTGTTGTTGATGTCCATGCTAAGTATGGTATGCTTCTATCCAGATCTTGGGGCGCAAAACTAGGAGGATTGCCTCAACTGGACATGATGTATGCCACAATCCTGATTTTTGGTGGACAATTTACTTCACTGTACAAAGAGACTAGACTGGCATACACTGTAAGTGACCCCCAAAAACCAAATAATTATCCAGTCTATGTTGTAGATCAAGATCTAGGAAATTGCATATTATCATTAGATGATGATTTGGAAAATTGTATAGAAGAAGAAAACAAAAAAATGGAAAAACCACAGAAATGTGTAAATAGTAGGGAGGGAGTATGGAAAATGTTTTTTGATGGTGCTTCGTCCTGTAAAGGGGTAGGAGATGGAGTGTTATTTTTTGCACCCAGAGATGAGTATGTCATTCCCTTTTCATACATATTACAGTGGGAAATCGATTATACAAATATTTTTTGTGAGTAAGAGGCTCTGGTTTTAGTATTAGAGGCTACTAGGAAAATAAAAATTGAAAATCTAATAGTTTATGGTGATGTTGAACTTATTGTAAAATAAATAAAGCAGCAATATCAAGCCAAACATCCAAGGTTAAGGTCATACAGAAATTGTGCCTGGGATCTGATTGAAAACTTCTTCTCATCATTTAACATTCATTACATTCCCAGAATGGAAAATCAACAAGTAGACTCCTTGGCCAAAGCGGTTGTGATGTTAGTTCCGCCTATTGTCTTAAAACTGAAGTATCATATAGAAATGAGACACATAGCTTCAATCCTAAATAATGTGCAACACTGGCAGGTCTTTGAAGATGACGAGCATATTAAATAGTTTCTAGAAATGGTTGATGAATTCTCTGAGACCCATATAGATCAAGAAAACCAAAATGATCCTATCTAGATCATGAAAGAAGGTGAAGAGCCTGAAAAGTTCCAAGATAATATCATGAATCACTGAATTCTTGTATTAAAGAACAATCAGATCCCCATAGGTTTGATACCCTTAGAGAGATTGTTCGACAAAGATGACATACCCTTGAAATGTACCCTGCACCCTCAACCCGAGGAGGTTGAAGACTGTGACATAGGAACTAAAGAAGAACCTAAGGTAGTCAAGTTATCTAAATACATTCCAGCTCAGGTGAAGAGTAAGTATGTCAAATTTCTTAATCAGTACAAAGATGTCTTTGTCTGGTCTTATGATGATTTAAAAACTTATGACATCTCTGTGATTGAACATAAAATTCCTTTGAATCATGGTATCAAACCCTTTAGAAAAAGGATGAGATAGATCATGTTAATCCCTAATGTTGGCTCATTACCCCTTAATTGGAGCATATTATATTAGCAATGTTATTTTATTTATGTCGGCTTTAGGCCATTAGTTGTAATTATACCTCCTAGTCTCCTATATATACCAAGGAGACATTTTCATTTTGAATCATCTTGTACTTGAACATTTAAGTGGGGTAAAAGGAGGTTGCCCCCTCGA